>JAVJIF010011230.1:0-116674 GCA_038442645.1 Agave tequilana | reverse complement strand
TGCTATCGCAGTAGCATTAAGTACCTTACTTTATTCTTAAATTCTGAAATTCTATATTTTCTGTGCAGGTTTTCTCTCAATCAAAATTTTGGCGCCGCTGCCAGGTAGGGACAGTAAGTAACTCTTTTAAATTTACTATATTGGTTAATTTTCTTCTTTATTTTTTGTGTGCAGTGATTGATATCAAGGAAACGAGAGCTGCAGATATATAAGTGCCTCTGAACTCTGCTCTAAAAAGTAGAGCCCAAAAGACCTCAGTATTGCCGCGCAAATGCGGCAAAAGCCGCATTCCCGCAGCAATCTGAGAGGACTACTCACCTAGCTTTTTTGCATGGTGACTAAGCTTCAATGATTTAGCTTCTACATGCTTTAGTTTCTCATTTAATATACTCTGCACATACTTGTCTAACTCAACAGTAAATGGTTGATTGTAAATGCTAAAAATGGTTTAGACTATGCATTTGGGCACGTGTCTATTTAGTTACATTTTCTATTTACTATTGAAGACTGTTGGAGCCAAAGTACGTATGCATAGAATATAGTTTAGAAAAATATTTTGAGTGATGTATATTGCTTAAAGTGTTGCTTTTTCTATATACTTAACACTTGCACGAATACGATTAAGGGCGCATCCTTAAACAAGATAAGTTGGGGAAGTCATTACCCTTTCTTAGCCCACAAATAATCTCCTTACTCACTAACCCAAACCTAACTTAAAATTGAGTAGACATTAGCCCTAGGGACATCTCAGACTCAAAGAGAAGATTGACCTAAGAGGAAAGTTGTTAGAATTTGACTCTTGTCAAATCAGAGTCAAAGGTTGGAGATTGAGAGGCGAAACCTCGAAGAACAGTGGTTTGGCATAATTAGGCTCATTGCTTAGCACGGATATCTCCCACTGGTCTTGCCCCTACCTGGCCGATTAACTTGTGGTTAGATTCTGCAATATACCTCTCATGGATAGTTTAACCAGTTAGAAGCTGTCTAGGTCGAAGGTCTACCCTAACTTAGGCTAGATTTTTTTTGTTTGCTTGCTTGTTTTTGTTCTTGTTTTGACATCTTGGTGATATGGATTATAATCACAATTATTCCTATGCATATTGTAATCCATACTTCACCCCGACCTCTTTTGACTCGGATATTACCAACGCGGCATACCATAACTTTAACCAACCGAGTACGCCGGATTGGTCTTATCCGAATCGATATATGCTCCAGTCCAATATTATGAATAAAACTAGAACAATCATTACTACTCTTCACAGAGTCAATGGGGATACAACTTCCTCGAGTTATATTATCAACCACCATTCTAACGTTCAGCTTCAAATTTTCCTAGTCATGATCAACCCGTAGAAGAAAAATCTAAGGTGGCTATGAATCTATGATTGAGTCCCAAGAATAAAAACTGAAAATGATGGACTCACAATTCCTAAAAGACGTCCAAATCTAAGTTCCTTACTCTATTTTTCAAGTCCCATAACAAGAAGAATAATCTATGGACTTAGATAAGAGTATGAAAAATCTGATTCAATTTGAAAATGACTCTTTACAATCTGTCAATAGGTTAGAAGCACAAATGAGTCCTTTGATCAACATAGTAGAAGATAGAAATGAGAAAACTCTACCTAACACATCGTCGATCATTCCCGATTGCCCAAGCCATATTGATAGGAACCAAAATCATGGTGTCTTGGAGACTTTGATCAAGATTCAATTTCACCATTGAACTTGACCAATATCAATCATTTGACAAATTGGTAAGTTTTACATTCAATGAGATTGAGCTTGATTATGAATGTAAACCCGATCCCCAACCTTGTGATTTAGTTTCCATTTTTGAATCTAAGTTGACTCCGATATCTTTAACTGATTTGGACTCATTTCCCGAGATTCCGTATCCATAGATCTTTAAACTAAACCAACTATTTTTGGATAGTCACATTCCAATGATGGGACGAGAATGTGAATTTTAATTTTTTGATTTAGACTCAACTATTAAACCAATACCGACTCTCGAACCTACACTTGATCTTTCCTAGGTAGTAATGGTTCCCGAACCTATCACTTTTGAGCCCAAGTCAACCATTCCACCAAGTCACATTTTTTTGTTGACATAGGTATAGACCATAATGACTCAGTGATGATTTTTCAAGATTAGTCATGTAAAGGGAATAATTTTCATGATAGGATATTGCATGATCTATTCATATTGAGGATTGTAAATATGTAAATAGAAAAGAGGTCAATAAAGGTGGGTTCCGTGAACCACCATATTATTTTGATTGAGTAGTAACGCTTGGCTCAATCCAACCACCACCGTAACCACTACCTTGAAATAATATTTTCCTTCCCTTTCTTCTATTTCATGCATTTATGCATTCTTTCATACATTGAGGACAATGCATGAGATAGATATGGGGGATGGTTCTAACTAACATACATTTTTTTATTTAAAAAAATATATATATAAATTAACATTTTCTTTGCTTTAAAAAACTTTTTGAAAAGAGAAACAATATTTTGACCTATTTTTTGTAAGAAGTTAAGTTAATTTTAAGGAATAGGAGAATCATAATTAGGATTTCTTATACTTGATCAAAATAAGATTATTTGTTTGATTTCTAGGTTAGGAAGAAAATTTGAAAAAGTAATTTAGTTTTGATTTTTACTTTGATGAACTATGCATGCTTTATACACTTACACACTTAGGATTCAAAACAAATATTCTTATACCTTATAAAAAAAGAGAAAGAAAAAAAATCATATATATATATATATATATATCAAAAATTCTCTAATTAAGCTGGGTATTTGTGCCTCATAAAGCATAAGTATTCACGCCTAAAAGCAGTCAATCTATTAAATAAAAAACTTTAGTTTTGTGACCTTGTTTGCTTGAGTCCTTAAGTTCTTAGGGTACTTTCTCACCCAGTACCCTAAGACCATCCGTTTGGGAGTCGCCGACTAAAGGCTCAATCGTTACGTTGGCAGATTAAAAAGCCTAATAGAACTGAGGGATAATACCATCAAAACTATGAAAAATAAGAAATAAGAGTTAGAGTTAAAGAATCCCGAGTCAAAATTTCACTATCACAAAGGTGCATATGACTTATGGTAAAGTAATAGACTAGATGAGAAATATAATTCGACTCCTTACCTTAATTGATAACAAGTTTTTGAATAGAGACTAAGTTTAGAAATGAAAATTTTGATTTTCCTATAACTTATAGATTATTTGAACTTTTACAATAATGCTTCAAATATTTTCTGTCTTTTTCAAAATACTTTTTCAAAAACACTAACACTTTGTTTCTCTTTCTTTGTGGATTTTGTGGGCGTAATCCACTGAAAAACCTCACGAGAATAAACTCATCCTCTTGGAAAAATCTAGAAGTTTAACGGCTTGTTGCACATGCTAAGTGCAACCATGTTTCCTATAAAAGTGAGTTAGACTAGATTAGCTCTGTTTTATTTTTTATTTGTTTTGCTCGAGGACGGGCAAAAGATAGGTGTAGGGGTGTGATCGTACACGTATTTTAGCATATTTTTTTTTACATTCCCATACTTATTTAGTAATAATCCCTGCTATTTACTTATCTTAATGTCTGATTTTTGCAGGTGCAGATTAATGGAGATAAAAGAAGATAATTACAAATACTCTCCTATTAATTCGGATTTAGTTGGATTTATTTTGTTAACTGGAGAATTAAGGAGATAATGGAAAAATCATAGCTAAATGGAGAAACTAACTACAGATATATGTGTATCAGAGATCAATGGAGGAACGTCCCCCGGGATTTGGCCCATTGGCCACATCCCTACTGCAAAAACGCGACTTTGTCCACGTTTTCACGGCAGTTTGATGAGATATGGAGGAGTGTTTGCTCCCTCTATTTTCAGACGCTCCCCCTTTATATTTTGCTAAAAATACGTGCAAATTCTGAGGCCAAAGGAACGATTCAACAAAGAGCATAGACTAGGTTGTACTTTAGTTTGTAACTTAGGCTTTTACTTTTAATTTATGTAATTTTCATTTTTCTTTATGTAACTGAGACTAGAGAAGAGGTTCATGGAAGAATGATACTGAAACTTGTACTGAGGGTGATATTAGTGTAAGTTGTTCTTCTTTTCTTCTATTTTTGCTTTATTGAATTAAAGTTACATTTTTATTTTCTTCTTCTCTTACACTTCTTTTATCGAGTTTTGATGATAATCCAAACAAAACCTATAGCATCGAGCCTGCCTTACCATTGCAAGTGTCCCTGATGACTTATGGTGATGGATAACTATTCTTTTGTTAGTTTAGTTTGCCCCTTAATTCATAGTGTAGATCGGGAAGGGGAAGATCCTATTTGTCATGCTTTGCTCGCCTTCAAGACGAGCTAAGTCTTTTCCAAGGATTCAAGGTAAGTCATCAACGTAAAGAGGTAAGTAAGTACTTTTAGGATTTTTTCTTTTCTTTTAATCTTTAGTTTAGATTACCACCAACCACAACTCTCAACTCTTTACTATTTTTATTTCTTTGTACAAACTCATTGTTCATTTTCTCCACCTTCTCAATCTTCTACTTTCTTCTTAACTTAACAATAAATTCTTTTTTTTCTTTACAAGTACAAAGATTTTGAAAAATCAAAGAAAAGCTAGATTTGGGAAATTTGTTTTGTTCTTCATTTTACATATCTATCAAGAAGTTTTTTCCAATTATTTTTCTTTATTATTATTTTTTAAAACACTTTGTTTTCTCACATGCTTGAGCTATTATCTCAAATCTATCTTTAGGATCTTTATTTTGTGAGAAAATTGTTTGTGATTTTTTGAGATCACCAAGAGAGAGTTTGTGATCTTTGTGATCACAAAGTGTATTTTCTTTTGCTTGTGCTAGACTTAGTGCCCACCTCTTGTGTAGAGATTTTTGTTTTTGAGAGAGGAGTTGTGTACTCTCAATGTTGAATTGTAAGTCCTCGGTAGAGGTCCCTTTGTGGAAGGTCCTGTGTGGACATAGTGGAAATCTTTCTGTGTGAAGACGGGGACGTAGAGCAGTGGCTCAAACCTCGAAACATATCTTCGTGCTTGCGTTTGATCCACCATCTCTCAACTCTGTCTCTCATATATCTTGCATTGTTATTACTTGTTCATATTCATATACATGCTTGGTATTACTTGCGTGCCCACACTTGTGTCGAACCAAAGAGCTTATTAAAGCATCTCAACTCTTAGTCTAGAGGAATCTAGAGGAGTAGCTCCAGAGCCCTTCACGAGGAATTCATGCTCACTCTTAGTTACACATAGTGTGTTTGCAATTAAGTTTTTAATTTCGCTTCATTTATACTGGATTAGCTAGTACACCTGCTCACTCTCCCTCTGGGTGCACTTTCAATTGGTATCAGAGCCTCCGCTTCTGATATTCAGTTTAACCACCTAAGAGTGAGATCTTTGGTTAGCTAATCTAGTATTACATTGCACACATATTATTTATACACTCATAGATTTCCTTGCCCTCCCATGTATGATGTTTCCAACATCGATATATGAAAGATTAGTGCTTATCTAAAAGCCCTAGGATTGCATGTGTACCTTGTCACTACCAAGGAATCATATTTTGATAATGACAAGTATTTAGGGGCTAATGCACAAGCCATAGATACACTTAAGCAAACATTAAGTAAAGAATATTTTTCTATTGTTTCTCATTGTGATTCCGCTTTTGCAGTGTGGAACACATTGATCTCTCCCGAGCAAAAAAAGACAAACAATGTGGAGAAGGAACCAAAAAGAGGTGAGTTCGATCAAGCTTGCTTCATGGTCTAAGAGATTGACTCCCTTGAGGTACATTCGGACACTCATCTTGATGATTGTGATAACTCCTCTAATGATGATCATGACAGTATGGATGCACATGCTTTAAATAAAGAGCTATCTAAATTTTGTGAAAACTTACTTTCTAAATATAAACTTTGAAAAAAAGGTTTAAATTAAAAAAATAAAATGAAAATTTGTTTTCTAAACTTGATATAATTTTGCAAGAGAAGGTTGAGATTTCAAATGAAAGAGACTCATTAAAATTCCAACTTGACCTTACCTTATGTAACGCCCCGATCCCGCGGGTACGGAGACGTTACTGCAACGTATATACGCAGGTCGGATATACCCTCACGTATATACGTTAAGCATCAGTACAGGCAAGAATTAGATTACGAAAACACGTGGTGCATTATATATTCCAATATATTAGTACAATTATAAAGTTATCACCAGAGATGACACAATATTACAAGAATATTACATCACCTATAGGCTCAAATGCGAGAATGCAAGGAGATGTACAAATATGAATAGTACAAAAAGAGGCTTAGAGTCATAACGAGAAAACTCTAGAGCCGAGCAGGGGGGCCTTGAAGAATGGAGCTCTGGACGGTCTGCCAGAGATCCACGCCACCGCTGCGCCTCTCAGGTCAGCAACTGGGAGAATCCACAACCTGCAAGCTCTGAGACCTGGACATGAGGATCCAGAGGAGTCAAAACTCCCCAGCGAGTGGTGATGCTAATGCCAAGTGGCGTGTGGAGATAAACACATGTATATAGATAAATCCGAATCATAATCATGCATTAAAAACCGTGTCGTGAGCACAAGCATACAGAAGCAGGTAGATATATAGCAGATAATATCAAGCAGGAAATACTCATGGTTTGATAAGGTAAGAGTAGAAGACTAGTGGAATAGAACACAAATAGTAAAACAGGGTGTGAGCAGCTATAATATAGTAATGATCATAAACCGAAAATCTGATGTAAAATTCGATGAAAGCATACTGGGCAAGGCATATAACGGATACATAGTGACATCTTTTATTATTATTACTCGTCCGACCCATATATCTAGGTGTGTGTCCTGGTGTACATCTCAACACACATAAGTCCATATATAAGTAAGTCGAGGTTGGTTATTGGAAGCTGATGAAGAACTGATAGCTCATACTTATAGTAGTTCCCGTCCGCACGGGACACAGCCATTGGGGGCCTGAAATCCCCTTAACACGCATCTTCTGGGGGCCTAAAATCCCCCTAACACGAATCGTTAGTTCCACTACTATAAGTAAGGCATCATACCGGCATCCATCACTTCCTCCCATTCCCCGTGTAAGTTATCCTTTTTATGTCTTATTAAATATAATTATCAGATTACGGGAATGAGTAGAAACATAACTGGTCATAACGGGAGTTCATAACAAGCATAACGAGAGTCCATAACAAGAGATCAAGTACTACATTCCCGTAATGTAATAATCATGAGTTAGGAGTTAATCATAACAGGTATCAGGTTTTAACATGTCAATGACAAGTGTTCAGGTAGATGACAGGTAATAAGTCATGCCATAACAGGGGACAGGTGGTAAATGATAACATAACAAGTATGTACATGGCGAGTGATAGAGTAATAGCTAAGTACAATCAAGCGGAGCTGAGCAAGCTGGAGGTATGAACAGCGAACAATATTCAGACACTAAAGCGCTTGGCCAGGTTACCGGGACAACTCGGCTTAAAGTGCGAGTAGAAAATCCGGTAGCGTTGATTAGTCTCTAATTTTGCATAATTTTCATCATATTCTCATATTTATTAATAATAAATTCTGCTAATAATACCTTACTTTCTTGATTCTAGGTCCATGGTGTGCAATGAAGAAGAAGACCCTAAATCACCATTTAATTGGTGATTAAAGGCCTATTAAAGATAGCCATTGACCTAGAGGAGCTGATTCGTCAAAACCAGGGGCTGCAAAACCAAACCGTGCACAAAATCTGACAGGGGACAGACGGGACCGCGCGCGGCTCGAAGCGCCGCGCGCGCGGCCCCAGTATGGCCGCGGCCCCGGCCGCGTTTTGGGCCAGGGCCTGTCCCCTGGCCCCTCTCTTCCCTGGTGCTATAAATACCCCCCTGGGGTTTCTGAGAGAAGATATACAGAGTTTTAGGAGTAGTTTTCATTCCATGTTGTAATTTAGGGTAGTTTAGTTTAGGTTAGTTCTTCTTCCTCCATTGTATTTTCCATTTTGTAGATCTTGTAATAGGGAGAGAGAGTGGTACATGCTTGGAATGCAAGAGTGCTTGTAATAGAAGGTGACAATTTATGAAATGTGCTCTCTTTACCTCTCTATGTTTTCTTCTCTCTAATCTCTTTTACATGTGTAGCTAGTCTTTTCTCTCATGGCAACTAACTACTAACCACCAACTAGTCTAACTTCTTTTATGATAATTCACATGAATCTAATAGCCTCGGTTTGGCCTTGCTCTTGCAAGAGCCATTGATGGCTCATGATGATGGATCTAACACTCTAACTTCCCAACCACTAACAAGCTAACATTACTTTACTCCATGCTTACTTTTCTATTGTTTTGATGGTTTAAGTGTAGCTTGCACTTGTTTGTTGAGTTGGGTTGTGATGAGTTACATATGGGCCATGCTTTGTAAAGCTCTTGAACCAAGGACTAGTGATGGCCCATGATACATTGAGGCAACTATCACTAAGAGGTTAGTATGTTGGTGGAGTCATTAGTAGTTAGTGCCATGAGTTTTCTTTCTTTTTCACTTTATTTTAAAATACCACAAAAACCACAAATACATTCTTTTCAATGTTTCCCACTTCTTCGTATTTCACCGTACCTCTCTTTTCATTCTTTGCTTTCTTTTCTTTTGATTCTTTAAAACTTTGAAGAACTTTTAATATACACGTGAATCAACCGGTAAAGCTTCTATCGCCTCCCGTCCTTGTGGATTCGACTCGTTTTAACCTCTATGCTATAACGGAAGTATCTAGAAAGCTAAAACACACACACACTTTAAATCTTGATTTTAAAATATACACTTTTTGTGCGCAGTTTTCCCTCGATCAAATTTTGGCGCCGTTGCCGGGGATGGGAACGGTTTGATTTCATGTTTTTGTTAACCTTTCTTCTTTGTTTTTTGGTGTGCAGGTTAAAGTTTTAGCATTGCAGAAGTCCATACTTGCTCAAGTGTGGTTGGGTAAATTCTTGTATATTTTTATATTCTGTTGCTAATTTTTGTTTATATCACCTGTACACTGTAAATAATTTTAAGAATTAAAATACGGTAATTGGATGCTTTAAAACGGTTTAGACATTTGCATTTAGGCACGTGTCAATTTCAATTCCGATATACTGTATTTTGTTCTTGTGTTGTTGTGATATTGATAGGAGGTGTACATATTGCATAGCATATAGTATAGGACAAACACTTTAGTGATTTACTCACTTTTTTGTGTTCATTCTTATCTATATTGCACACTTGCACGAATTCAACTTAAGGGCAAAACCCAAAATAACATAAGGTGGGGAAGTCATTACCCTCCCTTGGCCTAAAAATCACCTCCCCACTCATACAACCCAAGCCTTAATAAAAATTGCTAGACGTTGGCCCCTAGGGACATCTCAGACTCATTTAGGAGATTGACCTAAGGGGGAAGTTGTTAGAAGTTGACTCTTGCTAAATCGGTGCCTAAGGTTGGGGATTGAGAGGCGAAACCTCGAAGAACAGTGGTTTGGCATAATTAGGCCCGTTGCTCCGGCACGGATACCTCCCACTGATCTTGCCCCTACCTGGCCGATTAACTCGTGGTTAGCTTCCGACAATATACCCCCCGTGGACAGTCTAACCAGTTAGGAGTCATCTAGGTCTAAGTCAACCCTAACATAGGCTTGTTTTCTTTCTCTTTTTCTTTGTTGTTTGTTTGTTTGTTTGTTTTTCTTTTTTGTAAATTGTGATATGGATTTTAATAATAACAATTCTTTCAATTATAATATGAATCCATATTTCACCCCGACCTCGTTTGACTCGGATAACTCTGACCCGGTTATGTACAACATGAACCAACCATTTATGCCGAGTTGGGATTATCCGAATCAATATGACCCATATCCCCAACCATATGACCATAATTTTCAAAATAATTTCAACTCTTCACAGAGTCAATGGGGATTCACCTCCCCCGAGTCAAATTTTCAACCGCCTTATCCACAAAATTCACAAAGTTCATTCCCCAATTTTGGTTCATATACTCATTATCCTGTTCCACCAACCGAAGAAAAATCTGATTTGGAAAGGAGTATAGAAGAGTCCCTATAACAAATGCAAAATTTGCTCAATTCACAATCCTTCCCACATCAAACTCCGCATCCTCCTTTTCTAGAGCATCCAATTGAAGAAGAAATTGAGCTAGAAAAGGGTTTGGAAGTCTTTTGTGATAGAATGCAAAATATGTTGGACTCCTTATCTAAATCAAATTTTCAAGAGTCCTACTCATCTTTTCCAGTCTCACCTATTCAAAATAAACAACCATCAATACTGGACTTGAGTATGGAACCCTTGCGTGAGTCAGATCAAAATCCGATGGACTCACAAATTCACCATTGTTTTCCATTATGTTTGCAAAGGGGGAAAACTTACAAAAAGAGTTTGAGGAGCTAAATTACAAGTATTCTTAAAAAGATTACAAGTAGATCTCCTCAGAGATTCTGGAGAAGTGTACCGATAGGAGTCTGGTCAGCGCGCGACCACTTTGTCCCTTTGACGATGCGAGCGATGAGATTCCCCTCTCGCCTGGTTTGGGGAATCAAAGAACAGAAGGTTGGTAGAACCCTCTTGCTGCTTCTCAAAATCACCTTCGATAAGGAATTCCTTCTCGCCTGGTTCCGGAGATTCCTTGAGAAGAAGGACGATGTTAGGGTATCAACACCCTGGTTAGAGAAAGCAATTCTCTAAAAGGTCTCTGAATTCAAGAGCGCACGGTGCGTTGTGAAGAAGCCTCTGCTTGTGGAGTCCTCTTTTTCTCCGATCCTCCCTCCTTGTACCCCTGGCGGGCTATTTATAGGGAGAGCAAGGGTATAATCGTCCCTTGAAAATGTGGAAACAGATTGAATCAAATCTGTTTAAATCAAGAAAGTAGCCTTGCTGCGAGGCTAGGATCAGCTTCTGCGAAGCTAGAATTGGCAGGTCGGTGGACCTTCTCGATCTGTTTTGATCCTTTCCATATCGTTGGAGGATTTTCCCTGATCTTCTTACTTATTTTTTAGAAGAGTCAAGAGATTGCGGCAATCAACTGCCAAATTTGATCTCTGATTTGATCTTAATTGGATTTGATCTGATTGGATCCGATCTCATCCGGAGATTTGATTGGTCAAAGGTTGACCATAGTAGACCAACAGCGGAGCTGTCCGCATTGAGCTCGTAGCGGGGCTAGAGGCAGCTTTTAGCGAAGTCCGAAAGAAACCCTTTGGCGGAGCTGGAAGTTCTCTGTGGCGAAGTTTGCGAGTCAGCTTCTTAGCGAGGCTTCGAATGGCTTCAAGGCGAAGTTGGGTGATATTAGCCTCTCAAGCGAGGCTATCCCCTTGGGCTCATGCGATGCTAAGTGTTAGCACCTTAGACCTGCTGAGGTCTGTTTAGAAACAATCCGGGTTCACTGTCTGCTTGCTGGATCAGTGGAGTCCAATTTGCTTCCTTGTCCCTCGGAGATGGGTGAAAACTGGTCTTCAGCTCGTCTGTCACTTGTCTTTTGTAAATGTCAACAAGTTTAGACATTGTTCGGACCAATAAGAATCTTGTCTTTTTTAAGTGTCAACAAGACCCCCTTCAAAGTTTTCGAAAGTCTGCAATAGCTCAGACTTCGAAACACTTTGAACTGCTTTGAAGTGGTGGTGTGTGGAGAATGAACGTCGTCATGATGGTTGAGTTACCTTCGCTTTGAATCCTGCTTTGGGATGTAGATTCGCCGAGGAATCATGTAGACTCGCGTCTGGGCTTCTGAAGATATGTTCGCTTGGGAGCGCATGTCGCTTTCCCGAGACCAACTGCCGTGGGTCGATTTTCAAGGAAGATTTTCTCCTTCTCTTGCGCTGACCGGGAAGATATTCTCCGATTTGCACGTTTCCAAGGGAGGATATTCCCTTTCTTCAAGGCGCAATAAGTGCCTCTATGAGGGAGATGTTTCTCCCTTCGCACGGTTCCAAGGGGAAACCGTCCCTGTTCTCAAGGCGCAGTAAATGCCTTAAATGCGCTCGTGTTTTCACGCTTGAGGTGGGAGTGCTCAGGCCATGGGGCCTATAAATAGGACACTTGAGGTCCTCTGAAGAGAAGTGATCTGCTCTTCTCCTCTTCTCTTGGTTGAGAGAGATACTCAGATCTCTGAATTAGTGGGAATGCCCACTCTGGTTATTACCCGGCCAAGGACCGGTAAGTCTTGATCGTTCAACGACTTCACCGATTTTAGGGAATTCATCTCCCTTAATTCAGCTTTAGCGGCTGCTTCAGGGATTAACTTCCCTTGTTCTCCATTCAACTGATCTACAGAGAAGGATTTTGGCATAGCTTCCCAGTGAAGCTATCATTTTGACTTGATCAGAAAAAGATCACTGCATGTTAAGTCCGCTGCGCAGGCAGGACTTGGGACTTGGTTTCTTCAAAGTTGAGCCAGTCTTGCCATATAGGTGGGGCTAAGACTGCGTCCCTCAGGATCAGTCTAGCTTAGCCGTATAGGCGAGGTTAGGACTTGGCGTTTGCTGAGCCAGCTCATCAGTGCTGTGCAAGCGAGGCTTATCCTCTGCTTTACTGAAACTGGATCGCTTCGACCCAAAAGATTTGGCTTAGTTCTTTAGTAGCCTCTCCTGTTCTTAGTTGCTAATCTGTTCCGTTTTGCCTTGCAGTGGGCTATGTTCGCCAATCTTGTGACTTGATGGAAGGAACCATAAAATTGCCTTATGCTTCCCTGGTTGAAGCTTAACTTTTAAGCAGGAGGAACAATTCAGGGCAGCGGGTGCGTGTCCGAGAGGCTATTAGCAGCCTCTTATACGAGATGATTCGTTTTTAGGTGAGGCTGGTAGCCGCTTTGTCGGAGATGATCCGCTTCGGGGTAGTGGGCGTCACCTGTGAGATCACTGGCATCATTGCCAACTTTCAACTTTGGTGGCCTTTATCGGGGACGATCCACTTCGGGGAGGCGGGCATCACACCTGTCAGACCACTGATATCAGTGCCAATTCCCATTATAGGTGGTCTGACGTGTTGGCAGCGATAAGTTTTATTGCCAGGCTTCAACAAAGATGACCTCGCTTTCCAGTAGCAAAATCTGCCATTTTTGTGGAGAATAATGGCCGTATCTCCGTGACACAACTGGTTACGGCCTTGTGCAGGAGGAAGGCCTTTCGTGTCCAGTCGATCTGACTTAGAAGCAGATAAAACCGCTTGTATGCTTTTTGCACAAATGACCCTGTCGAGCCACTGAATGTGTTGTAAGAAACACAGCTTTGATGTAATATCAATGTACCCTTCCTTTTAAATCAATGAAAGTTCATCCCTTGATTATCTGATCTTTGCTTACTTTCATTGAAAATTTGGCTATAGCGGAGCTAAACTGTATGCGGAGTTAAGGACATAGTCCCTTCTTTAAATGAACTTCGCGAAACTGGCATGTCCCGTGAACAGCGCCTTTTTAGGGGGCTAAGATAAGCCTTTCGGCGAAGTCCCTGAAGGATTGCGCGAAGTCCGCATTTTAAGCCAGGGCGAAGTTAACCCTTAGTGGGATCGAAGCAGCGCTTCTCGGGAAGGCGCTTTGGGTGGCGTTTCGAATTAATTCGAAACGGCGGCGTACGCCCTTTTCGAGGCCTCGTTTCAGGCGCTGATTGGCCTATAAAAGCCCGATCGGGCTGAGCAGGAAAAGATCTCCTTTTTCAGAGAAATTTCTTGACTTTCCCTCTTCCTCTTCCTTCTTCATTCAGAGAACTTTGAGAACTCTTGCAGCTCTTCAATGGCGCCCAAAAGACGAGCGGGGAAAGAAGTGGCGACTTCTGCAACGGAGGGTCCTCCTCCTCTGGTCATCGAGCGACCAATCGCCGGTAAGAGACTTTCTCTCCTAATTAGAGACTGCGGTCTTTCTCTTTTAAAGCCAGTATTTGGCTTATCAGGACGATGGAATATGGTCTGTTCTCATTAGGGAACTCGTTTCCCTGATTTTCCCTATCTTCCTTGTACAGGGAATTAAGAACTGCATAGTTCTTCTTTAGGCTTCCGTACGAAGCCATTACTTGGGCTGTCTTCGTCCTGTTTGAGGAATAGGACTCGGGTCTGTCCCTTCAGTCATGGCCACGAAGGATGACTCTTGACCATAGTGCCCTCTTGGTGACGTCAGCCCTTAGGGCTATATCACTTCCTGCTTAAGCGAAGTTGGTACTTAGACGTTTTCTGCAAAATGCAGATTTGTCTGCGAGATCAAGCTTTGTCGAGGCTGTCACCTTACTGGCCTTGCTCACGGGGCGAGGCTACGCCTTGGTGAATTTTATATCTCCATGTCTGCTTGATTGTTGAACTAATCATAGTTCTCTTCCCTTTTCTTTCTTGCAGTGCCTTACACCCCTGGTCCCTTGAATAGTCTGTTTGGGATGACCAGCCGAGCGGATGGCAGTATCAGCCTTCAATTCTATGGCCAGGCTTCTCTCTTTAGTGAGCGGAGTTCCGTCGTCCGGGACACGCTTATCCATGGTGGTGACCCGCTCACCATGAGGAGTATTCTAACCACCGCTCCTCTCGAAGACATCGACCGTCGGACTTATAAAAAGCCCAATTTCATGTTCGGAGATGCCGCGTCTGATCCTGATCGCCAATTGCAGGCAGGCGAGGGACAATGGATCTTCGAGTTGGATGGCGAGAAGTTTTATCTTCCGTCTAACAAGCGGCACTTTCCTTTGTCTTCTTTTGAGTGTGTAACTCAGGCTCGGAAGATGGCATGGGGCGTGAGCCGAAGTGTCGAGTCCGTCCACATCGGGAGATTGAAATCTCAGTCTCCTGGTTTTTCAAGGGCGGGCCCTCCTCACAACATAATAGGCCTATATCCTGGAAACGTGTCGCGGGAGCTTCCGGTAGGAGAGAATCCGGCTGTGGCGCAAACCTTTGGCACCCAATTCTGCGCAGTTGACGGGAACTATCCTGCCACTGACTTCAGGACTCCCGGTTGGGTTCATCCCCAAAGACATGGTGGGCGGACTTGACCAACTATATCCTCGCTCACTTCGAGGAGGACTTGGAGAGGTTAAACCTCTATGAGGCCGTAAGGGCGACCTGTTACGGCATTGATATGAAGGTGGCGTGCTTCTACGCCATCCTTGAGTTGTATTGCCCAGCTTCGGGGACCTTCTTCACCCCAGTTGGCGAGTTGGGCATGACCTTGCACGAGATGAGGGAAATCTCTGCCCTGCCTTTCGGGTCTCTCCCGTATGAAGAGTACTTTCCATGCGAGACAGAGTTGGCTCTTCTGGAGAAGCAGGAGCCTGCTTTATTTGAGACTTATCGGGAGTTAATGTGCCATTTGCACATTTGTTCTAGCATCCATGGTGGCAGCAAGGGTAGCTCGAAGAGCTTGAAGAACTGGGCGAGTTACCTATTCCCAGATATGAAGAATGCTCCTGAGGCAGCTCATTGTGGAGTTGCAGATGGCGACATTTTTGAACGGATGGAGGTATGCCTCCAAAGGGATGATGTTGAACGGATGGAGGATATTGTCATGACAGAAGACGAAGGTCCCTATAAGAAGGGTGATGTCCTTCGGAGCTTTCACCATCAGGCTCGTCAGCCGATGTCCCGGAAGGCACTGTTGGCCGGTTTCTTAACCGTCTGGTTGAAGAAATGCGTAGTGCCATCCTCCTCGGGTGACATCGTCCACCCGAATGTTTTGCTGCCTGCCGTTCGCTTGGTCCATGGCCACCGTCTGGGTCTCCTTCCGGCCATGGTGTGCTGTATTCAAAGAGGCCTTCGCGCATTAACGGAGGCTTTCTGCAGGCCACCGGCGACGAGGCGTGGGAAGAGTGCCATCCTGCCTTGCGATGGACCCAATCCTAGGGTGGGTCTGCCATACACTTACTTAATGGCGTGGTTTGCCTTGCACTGCCCTTCTTTGATTGAAGCTGGAGAGGACCCTCCGCAAGGTGTTCGAATGGCTCTTCTCCGCCGATTCGAAGGATGTTCCTGGCTGAAGACCTACGTGGCCGAGGCCCGCAAGTTAGTGCGTCATCATGACGCTTACAACTTATTCCGCTGTTTTCCTCGCATTCGGGGCGCAGGGTACGACGAGGAATTCCGAGATGCGGAGTCAGGACGGTCTCCCATGAGTCGGGGGGTTTTTGAGTGGCTGGTCAGCATCCGGCCCTCACATTTATTGTATAGAAGCGGGGATGTCTGCTATTTAGAACCTTACATCCCAAGCCGGTTTGCTCGACAGTTTGGGTACGACCAGCTGTATGTGGGCAACCCCAATCTCGATTTAGCCTTCATGGGGAGTCTCATCGATGGGGCCCGTGCCTGGCGATTCTTTACTGCGGGCGGCACTGGGGCGTGGCTGCGCACGCCGTTGAAGGATCCCAATCTTCTGACGACCCTGTGCTTTTGCCAATGGTATGCGGCTTCCAACTCCACACCTCCTGGATTCAATGCCAACGTTCAGGTGTGAAGTTAATCTCTCATCGACTGAAGCGAAAGGCTTCTGAGAGAAAGGAAGGCAAATGGGTTCGTGTCCCTGGCTTGGAGGAGTTCATCGCTGTAGATGATAGCGAGGCTTCTGATGCAGGGGGTCCTTGCTTCGAGGCGGGGATGGGAGCTGATACTCATGCGGCTGGCTCTGGTGTGGTGGGGACATCTTCCCCACGACGTGCGGGAGAAGTGGAAGAAGAGGATTCTGACGTCCACTTCAAGAGAAAGCGGGCAGGTAGCTCTCGTAGGAAATCATTGGCGAAGAAGCCCCGTCGCCAAGCTCCTACGATTGTCGTAGAGGGTTATCCCTCTACAGCGATTCCTCCTGCTGCCCCATTAGCAGCTGAACCGTCGGTTGCTGAACCGACTAGTGGTGAATTCGCTCCAGGTTTGGGTAAGATTAACCTTGTCCATATAATACGCCTTTGTGCGTTCCCATTGACTTATTATCAATCCTTTTTGATTGTAGAAGCTGAGGCAGCTAGAGAACAAGGGGAACATTATGATCCCCTATTCACTTATGGAGCTGAAGCTGGTTCCTGTCCCCTTCCGGAGGAGTCCGGAGGTGATGTGGCCGACATCGGTCCTTCGGGCGCTGGGACTTCTAAAGGAAGTCCTGAGGCATCGAGCTCTATCGGGTGGTCCACAGGATACTCGGCAAGCGAAAGCGAGCCGGCTATTTGTGTTGATTCTGCCAAAAAATTTCCGATGGAGCCCCTGGAGACTGATGTGGCTGGCGAGACGTTTGAGGCGACGTCATGTTATGGTATTGTCGTAACCTCTTGGTTTCTTCTGCATGTAGTGTTCCGACTGACCGCAGTCTTGTTACAGGTGTTCGGCCTCAAGATGCATCAGCTTCAAGAGAGCCGGGAAATCTCCCCGAAGGGTCAAGGGGTGACATGAGCGCTTCGACCACGGCTGATGCTGCTATGCTGGATGCGCTGTACGGCGACCTGCCTTCTTATCGGCCCAAGTCAGCCGAAAGGCCAGAAGTTGCGGAGGCGGCAGTCCCGGAGGTGTCCTCACTCCCAACTGTATCAACGAGTGGGGTGCCGACAATTTTGTCAAGTACGGAGCTGAGGGTGATCACAAGCCCTACTTCTCCAACCCTGGTGGTTGAGCCTGCTGCTCAGGAGGTGGTTGCTAGTCCTTCTTCCGCAATGGCTGGCGTTCTGGTTTCGATGAGGACTCCACCAAGATCGCCCTCGGCTTGTCCGGCTGCTGTCAGTGCCCCCGCTACTTCTTCTGCGACGGCGTCGGCCAGGCTGGTGGACTATACCGAGGTTGCCTCTTTACCGGAAGTGGCTGAGGTCGAGAACGATTACATCGGTGACCTGGTCGATAACTTTTATAAAGGCTTAGGGCAGACTATCGACCTGGTTCTGAAGGGCTCAACTATGCCATTCTCAAGGTTAAAGGGGGTCCTCTCCCGTGATATTGAGAGTATTCGGGACTTTGAGGGGTATCACCAGGCCACTGCTTTGGAGCTCCTGGTGGATGAATTTGAGAAGGATGCGGAGGAATGGCGCCGCCTCCACCGTTCGGACCCGGAGTCTTTAGTTAATGACCGGCTCGCGCTTCTCATTGCTCAAAAGCACGAGACCCGGCTTGCCGCTCAAGAGGCTGCTAAGGCTATCTCTTCTGACTTGAAATCCTTGGAAACAAGGCAAGCAGAGGTTGGAAGTGCAATTGACGCCTCCACTAGTGCTCTTCTTGGCGCTGAGGATAAGATTGCGAAGGCTGAGGAAATGATTAGGAAAGCAAATCTCCTCTTATCCAAGGCCGTACCGGTGCGTCTTGAGGAAACTGCGCGGCTCGAAGAGCTCAAAGCTCAGAGTGAGGAGCTTGCGCGGCAGGGGTTGTCACAGAGGGCAACTTTGGCGGAGGCCGAAGCTCGTCTGGCTCAGGCGGAAGATTTCAATGAGGCTGAGCTGAGGTCACAAGCGCTTGCCCAGGCTGCTGATGACGGAAGACGAGACTAAACACCCTCAGAGAGCGGCTCAGATCGTACAGTGTACGCTTGTAGCTCCATGTACTTTATCCTCTTGAAATGAATGAAAATTCTTTCTTCTTTTGTCGAATCTTCAATCTTGTTCTTCTTTTTGGATTGCGATTCTGAATTGTAGTGCAATTCCTTGAGAACATAATTCTTGTTGGGTTGGATAATGAGACTTGGCTATCTGTCAGTTCAAAGGTCACGATGACATAACTGGTTGAGACGCCACCAAGCTTCAAAAATTGGTGATACTCGTCTTTTGTAAATGTCAACGAGTATCGAGACCTGTCTTTTGTAAATATCAACAGGGCTCGGAATTGAGACTTAGCTGTCTGCAGGTTCAGAGGTCGCAATGACATAACCGGATGAGACGCTACCAAGCTTCAAAAATTGGTGATACTCGTCTTTTGTAAATGTCAACGAGTATCGAGACCTGTCTTTTGTAAATGTCAACAGGGCTCGGAATTGAGACTTAGCTGTTTGCTGGTTCAGAGGTCGCAATGACATAACCGGATGAGACGCCACCAAGTTTCAAAAATTGGTGATACTCGTCTTTTGTAAATGTCAACGAGTATCGAGACCTGTCTTTTGAAATGTCAACAGGGCTCGGAATTGAGACTTAGCTGTCTGCTGGTTCAGAGGTCGCAATGACATAACCAGATTAGACGCCACCAAGCTCAAGGTTGGTGATACTTATCTTTTGTAAATGTCAATAAGTATCGAGACCTGTCTTTTGTAAATGTCAACAGGGCTCGGAATTGAGACTTAGCTGTCCGCTGGTTCAGAGGTCACAATGACATAACCGGATGAGACGCCACCAAGCTTCAAAAATTGGTGATACTCGTCTTTTGTAAATGTCAACGAGTATCGAGACCTGTCTTTTATAAATGTCAACAGGGCTCGGAATTGAGACTTAGCTGTCCGCTGGTTCAGAGGTCGCAATGACATAACCGGATGAGACGCCACAAGCTTCAAAAATTGGTGATACTCATCTTTTGTAAATGTCAACGAGTATCGAGACCTGTCTTTTGTAAATGTCAACATGGCTCGGAATTGAGACTTAGCTGTCTGCTGGTTCAGAGGTCGCAATGACGTAACCGATTGAGACGCCACCAAGCTCAAGGTTGGTGATACTTATCTTTTGTAAATGTTAATAAGTATCGAGTTTGTAGTGGAATTTGAGAGAAGTCTCGTTTTCACGGGAAGAAACGAGGGAATCACAGTCATAGGTTTAATATTAACATAACAGCGAAATGTATATGTGGTCTTACCATTCCATGGATGAGAATTGGAAAGTGATTTTGGAGGTCTCATTCTCACGGGGAGAAATGAGGGAATTGCTGTCATAGGTTTAATGTTAACGTAACAGCGAAATGTGTATGTGGTCTTACCATTCTATGGATGAGAATTGGTAAGTGATTTTGGAGAGGGAATCAAATGGGAACAGGTCCCTTAGGATTTTTAGCAAATCCCCAGCTGTCAACGGGTTTGATATGCCTTTACCAACTACCGTTTGAATTGGGCTAGCCATGCTATTTCCCTCAGCATGATGAGTTGTCGAGGACTTATGTTGGGCTTACAGGCCAACATTTTCCTCTATCCTTAATCGTTAAGGATATTGGATTATCGGGTTAATGTCTGCATAACCCTGATTCCCCTTTAGGATAACCGGTGCACGACCAGATTCCTGTTGGTTTATGGCTGTATGACCTCACTTGGAGGAGGAGAAAGGCTCTCTTTGTGTGTGCTTTGGACACGGAGATCTTGATCAGAGGTGTAGTGTTAACTTGATCAAGTGAAGGATCCTTGATTAAGGATAATACTTCTTTAAGAACTTGCCATTGATCGGCATCATGAGTAGGTCGCCCTCTGCAGTCGTGAGGCGGTATGCTCCGTTTGAATAGACTGTTTCTATTACAAACGGTCCTTCCCATTTAGGCTGAAATTTGCCTTTGGTCTTGTGCGTCATAATCATCGGTCGTCTGACGGCTAAGACCAGGTCTCCTTTCTGGAAGACTCTCTGTTTGACCTTCTTATTGAAAGCTTTTGAGATTCGAGCTTGATATAGCTCGATATGCTGCTGAGCTTGTAGTCGCTTCTCGTCCAAAGCTTCGAGCTCTTGAAGGCGTAGGCGATCATTGTCCTCTGATGTGGTTTTAGTAATCAGAGCTACACGCAACGATGGCATCTGGATTTCCAATGGGAGGACTGCTTCGCACCCATATACCAGGGAAAAAGGCGTATTGCCTGTCGGTGTCCGCACCGTGGTTCGGTAGGCCCAAAGACATTCACCGAGCTTTTCATCCCAATCTCGCTTATTCGAGGAGACGAATTTCTTGAGCAGCTTGATGATTGTTTTGTTGAATGCTTCCGCCAAGCCATTGGCAGCATGATTATAGGCAGTTGAAGCCACATTCTGAATTCGGTATTTATCGCAGAACCGATAGAATACATGGCTTATGAATTGGGGACCGTTGTCGTGGATGATCCGCCTAGGGACACCAAATCGATGGATGACATGGTGTTTGATGAAATTAACCACATTAGAGGTTTTGACTTCAACCAGTGGTATAGCCTCCGCCCATTTTGAAAAGTAGTCGGTTATTGCTAGGATAAACCGGTGACCTCTTGTCGAAGAAGGGCTGATTGGCCCTACGACGTTTATTCCCCATGCTTCAAATGGCCATGAAGCAACAGTCGGGTGGAGCAGCTCCGAAGGCTGGTGTATGAAGTCCGCATGAATTTGACATGCTTTACACCTTCGTGCATATTGGATGGCGTCGGCTATCATAGTTGGCCAATAATATCCCAGCCTATGCAACCTGTCTTTAAGCTTTGGACCTGGCTGATGAGCTCCACAAGTGCCATCGTGCGCTTCTTGAAGCGCTTCCTGTGCCTCTGAATTAGAAAGGCAACGGAGGAGGACACCGTCATATGAACGACGGTAAAGTGTCTTCAGAGTCGGATCGTAGTAGAAACGGAGAGACCTTCGTCTAATAGATGCCGCTTCTTTAGGATTGTCTGGAAGCAGACCGTACAGAACATAGTCGATGAGAGGAAAGCGCCAATCCCTCGGCTCAAGATCCGTGGAGACATTATAGACTTCTCGAATTCTTAGCATGTGCTTGAGCATACAAGATGTCGAGTTGCGACTGTGAGGTGATACTCGGTGTCGGCTGGCAAGGCTAGCGTCTCGCTAATGCAGCGAGAGCGTCCGCCTTGGTATTCTGAGATCGGGACACATGCCCGAGTAGAAACCTTCAAATAGGTTAGCCAATTCGATGGCCGTATGGTAATAAGGCACCAAGTCCTCATGGCGGACTTCGTATTCGCCTTTAACCTGATTGATGATCAGTTTTGAATCGCCATAAGCTTCGAGGTAGCGTACCCCCATTCCATGGGCGAGTTGAAGACCGATGAGCAGAGCATTATATTCTGCTACATTGTTGGAGCACGATTCTGTCAGAGAAAATGCTCTGGGCAGGACATGATTCTGTGGGGAGATAAACACAACCCCCACTCCGGCAATAATCTTGCCTTTAGGGCCCATTCGCGATGCTCCATCAAAGAACATCTGCCATACTTCCTCTTCTGAGGTTGCATTAGACTCGAAGACCTCATCAGGGATGTCTTCGTGAAGCTTTGAGTGTTCCGGAACAGGATGAGCAGCCAAGAACTCTGCAAGGGCCTGGCCTTTAACCGCCTTCTGAGGGGTGAAGATCATGTCGTATTGAGACAATAAAAGTGCCCACTTAGCCAATCTTGAATTCAATGATCCTGGCTTCGTCATAAGAAGACGCAATGGGTTTACTCTGGAGATGACATGTATGGTCTGGCCGACCAAATAATGTCGTGTCTTCTGAACAGCGAAGACGAGAGCTAGACACTCTTTCTCGATAGAGTTGTAGCGAGATTCCGCTCCTATGAGAATTCTGCTCAGATAATAAATGGCCAGCTCGTGGCCATTGTCGTCCTTTTGAGCGAGGAGGGCACCGAGGGAGTAGTCCAGAGCTTTTACATAAAGAAAGAACGGTTTTCCTGATGTAGGGGCCACTAAGACTGGAGGTTTTGTGAGGTACCTCTTGATGTCTTCATAAGCTTCCTGGCAAGTTTGGTCCCATACGAAGGAAGCACCCTTTTTTATGAGTCAGGTGAACGGCTGACAGCGGCCTGAGAGATTTGCGATGAATCTCCTAATATAAGCCAGCCTGCCTTGTAGGCCTCTGAGCTCTTTGAGATTCCTCGGTGGATGCATGCTCTGAATGGCTTTGACTTTGTCTGGGTCAAGATGAATCCCTTTTGATGTGACAATAAACCCAAGGAACTTGCCACTTGACACTCCCAAGAAGGATTTTGTCGGGTTCATTTTCAGTTGATGAGCCCGCATTATGTCGAACATCGTTCTCAGGTCGTGAAGATGTTCATTCTTGTTGCGAATTTTGACGGCAATGTCGTCGACATAGCACTCCACCGTTTTTCGGAGATGGTCGCGGAAGATTGTATTCATTGCCCGCTGATAGGTTGCTCCGGCGTTCTTCAGTCCGAAGGGCATTACAGTGTAGCAGTATACCCCCAATGGTGTTCGGAACGAAGTATGCTTCTCGTCGTCGGGATACATCTTGATCTGGTTGTATCCTGAAAAGCCGTCCATGAAAGACATCCTTTCGAACCCACATGTGTTGTCGATCATGACGTCGGTGATGGGTAGTGGGAATTCGTCCTTAGGACAAGCCGTATTAAGGTCACGGTAGTCGATGCAGATCCGTATTTTCCCGTTCTTCTTGAGGACGGGGACGATGTTAGCTACCCAATCTGGATGTTGTTCCTCCCGGATGAAGCCACATGTAATGAGCTTATGAACTTTGGCTTCAATAGCTTCCATGATGTTCGGGCGAAACCGACGTTGTTGCTGCTTGACTGGCTTGACGTCAGGCTTGATGTTAGACGGTGCATAGCGACCTGTGGATCAAGTCCGGGCATATCTTCGTAGCTCCATGCGAAGACGTCTATATACTCTTTTACGAGTATTATCAATTCTTCCTTCTCCGTAAGTGATAGGCTTTCACTTATAAAGATGGGCTTGGGGTTATCTTGATTTCCCAGGTTGACCTGCATCACCTTGTCTTCAGTAGGTGGTTCGCGCAGCTCGAACCGCTTTTCCCATTGGATGTTTAATTGCTGAGCCTATGTTCCTCTTCAGTAGCTTCTGCGGGTTCCAATTGACTGCTTGAGGTCATATTAGCAGTGAAGTTTTCGAACATTCCTCCTATACTGACATCTGAATCCCACTCGGAGGATGAGGCTGAATGTGATGGAATTGGTTCATCGTCTTTGACTTGAACTGTTACTGATGATGTGGGCGTGACGTAACCCAACCCCCTGCGTGTACTATCATAGTAGTTTGCAGGCTTCCCTTTAGGCACAAGGTTCCGCATCAAACCGCGCCTTCCTTTTCCGAAATTCAGGCCTGCTCCATGCTTCAAGTCGTACCCCATTTTCTTCATAATGTGGCGCGCTGGCCGCGCATAATGGAAGAACTGTGGGGCGTCTGAGTCTGAGCTTGAATCTGCAGTTGTGGGTCCCCGTGGCGGGTTCTACCGAAGATTATCGGCGACTGACCTTATTTGGACGGAGGGATCACCAGTGTGGCCCCCTCTATAGCTTCCACATGATGTGCTGGCCACACTGGCTCATGTACGGGCACATGCAAAGAGCCATCCGTAATGGATTTAATCGACCCAATACTCGCAGGATAGTCAAAAGAAATATTATCATTAATTACCCATTCACCTTCATCCTCTGAAGGAGTATTACATAGGGGATTATTGAGATATGCTATAATTGGTTCACCAATCAGAATGGCTGGCATGCCTGTTTCGGATTCTGAATCCGCCTCGTTGCCACTTTCATCATCGTCCGCAACGATTCTTTGAGTGCTCTACCGGCCTCTTGATAAAGGAGAGCGTCAGTGAAGTAGTTTTCCACCCCTTTGAATGGTTGCCTCTCAGCAAAGACAGTTCATACTGTCGTGTCATCTTCAACATATTTGAAGCACTGGTGCAGAGTAGAGGGAACGATCCAGTTGGCATGGATCCATGGCCGTCCCAGCAGCAGATTATATGAAGTGTCAGCGTCAATGACATAGCATGTCACTTCTGACTTCAGGCTCCCGATTCTGCAACGGAGTCGGATTTTCCCCAGTGGATGACTGCTCCCGGCGTTGAAACCGTATATTGTAGTAGTGGTTGCGGACAACCTGTACAATGGTATGCCGAGGAAGTAGAGAAGCCTTTTGGGGACGATGCTGAGTGCAGACCCGGATCGACTTGTATTCTCTCGATGCACGTTGAACCGATATATCCAGTGTAGTACAGAGGTCGATCGTGCTTGTTGTCTTTGAGAAGCATATCTTCCGCCGTGAATGTAATAGCGGGCACCTTGATTGTGCATGATGACATTCTGGGCAAGGAGACTGAACGTCGTCGTTAGGGATTTCAGGCATGCATGTCAGAAAGGATTCTGAATTGGCTAGCGCATCCCTGAGTGCTTCTCTTGTTTCTTTCGAGAGGCGAAGGAGCTCGTGTTAGTGATACGAGCTGGGATATTGGCCAGCTGAGCCAATATGTCAAAGCGAAAGGGCGTATCAAACCCTTGGCCTGGTGGTTTCTTCAACACGTGGTCGAATCGTACCTCCTTAGGTCTCTCTTTTCCCTTGGTTGGGATTGGAGTGGATGCTGGTACTTGTACTGACGTCGTTTGCTGTTGTGTCTCGTCAGTAGACTTTTCATACTGCCTCAAGTATGATTTTCCGGATCGGGTGCCCGTCTGTTGAGGCGTATCGGCTTGTGCCGTGTAAGCAAGCTTTTCTCCTTCTGAATCACTGAAGGAAACCGATGTAATATTTCCGTCGTCTGGCAGGATGGAGATGACATTGCAAGACTTGCCCTTTGAGTTGGGCTGCTTCAAATCCCGCTGTACGTCTTGGACGAGGTCCGGGTGTATCCACATGACTTCTCCTGTCTCCAATGTTAAGGGAACAAGACCCTTATTGTTTTGAGCTATAGCTGGAAGATGCTTGACTTTCACCGTGGCGCAGGGACGGAATAAGTCCCGTCAGGAACTGTGACCTTCGGAGCTTTGCCGAACTCAAGAGTCACCATATTGGCAGTGACTTTCTTCTGCTCCGTCTTCAACGTCAGAACCCCGGCATCGACCAGGGCTTGTTTCTGTCCTTGAGGACATAGCACTTGTCAGTAGGATGGTGAATCATCATATGGTAGAGATAATATTTAGGGTCGTTTGTGCGCCCTATCTCATTGGGACGCCGAGCATCTGGCAGCTTCATTTTGTTCCCTTTGTGGAGCAGATGGAATATGGTGACCACCTGATCATCTTTGAACGAGTACTGCTTTGGAGGAATTTAGGCTCCTGATTGTTGAAGCCACTCTTCTTGGCTTTCGACTGCACATCTCCGGATAACTCACAGACATAGTCTCTTTGCCTTTAGCTTGAGAAGATTGCGGTAGGTCGCTACGCCCTTTGTTGTTCATCCCCCACTTGCCTCTAGGGCGGATGGTTCGAACTTTTTAGCCGACTTCTCGGCTATCTCAGCTTGTTCGACCAATTCTTTCCAAGTGTGGGTTTTGACTGCCCCCATGCGAACTTCCACTTGGTCTAAGAAGTTGTGTCTGCATGTCTGTAAGAGCATGGGTAATGGCATCCCTGCTGGGCACATTAAGGATAAGTTTCTGAACCGTTCAATGTAGTCACGGACAGATTCGCCCTTCCTTTGCACAGTGGAGAGGAGTTTGTCCATGGTCACTTCGGTATCATCCTCATAGAAACGAGAGAGGAACCGAGTTTCCAGGTCGATCCAGGAGTTGATAGAGCCCGGGGGAAGACTGCGAAACCAGTCAAATGCCACCCCCTTTAAGGTGCCAATGAAAAGCCTAGCCATGATGGCGTCATCGCTTATAACATTACAAGTCTGAGACCGGAAATAGTAGATGTGCTGATTTGGCGAGCTCTTTCCATCATAGGTATGCAGCGTTGGCGGTTTGAACTTCGGTGGATATGGCACCGAATCCCACTCCAGCGAATAAGGACGGACTGCCCCTACCTTCTTTAATTCATCCCTCTGAGCTAGGGATGCGATTTGAGCTTGGAGGCCCTTAAGGACTTCGGCGTCTAAGGAAGAACCCTCCTTGGATTTCTCCGGCTTTGGTTGCTCATTGCTGAAGTGTTCCTCCTCATCGTGATTGCTCCCGGCATCATTGTTATTCTGGTTATTGAGGAGTTGAGCGAGCATTTGTTGAATATTGTCCAGAGCCTCTTGCTGAGTTCTGAAAGTTTGCTCCTGAGCTTCCAGGTGCCGAAGAAGATCGTCGTTGACGTTATCAGCCATATTGACTGATGCTCTGTCTGTTCGCACCGAGCTAACTGTCACCGAAGAGGCGTACCCACTATCTTCATCTTCTTCGTCCGATGATTGGAGTGATCTCCTGGGCTCTGGCGAGGCTAGGGCCGTCGAGGAGGAAGGCTGTTCATAAGTGTAGGGTATCGCCACCCTGGATCTGGTGTTTCGGAAAACACCTTCTTCATGCACCAAAACTTCGCCTAAGCCTGGGCTGTAATCTAGATCTGGGGAGCTGTAGGGGATGTCGTCAGCTGTTTGTCTTCCCCTGCGCAGCTCTCGCCCTCTCCCAGTCATGTTGACGGATGCGGAGGGTAGATCTCGCAAGATACTCCTTCTGCGATGCTTCATCGGGGCTTGTACCGATAGCCGATCAAAACTGACCGTCGTCTTAGAGGCGTGGGGGGGATTGGTCCCAGCCGGCAATGGACCGAGTGAGTGTCACCAGCTGACATCCCACTTGTCGACAACAGGGGGAAGAGGTTTGTCTATCCGTCAATAATTTCCTCAAATCAGACCCGGTTGGGTCCCTGCAATCGAGCGCAAAGGCTCTTTTGGATCGCACATAGGATGATGTCCTGCTTCTTTTATCCCTGTAGATGGGATTAGCACTGAATAGTGCTTCGGTCCTAGCTTCGCCACAAAGCGCAGGCTTAGCGCTTGACGAACTGGAGAGCGGAGCACGCTGCGGTGCTTTACCCGCTATGCTGCTGCAAAGGCAATTAGCCTTAGATAACACTTGGTCCTAGCCTCGCGGCCATGGACGCAGTAAGTATGCTGTGGTACAGTAGCTCCGCTCATAAGAACGGTGCTGGCACAAAGCATTGCTGCTCTTGAATTGGGCGACGGTATGATTGCCGTCTTGACTTTATGATTGGAGCAAACAGGCATCTTGCCTTTTTCTTCGCGAGAGAGGCGCGGTTTAGGCGTAGCTACGCCTGAAGTTTCGGTTGGAAACTTCTGTTCAGACTTCCATATCCGCCTTGGCGAGGAGACTTAGGTTTCGCAGGAACCTGATTAGCCACACACGAGGCTGAGGGGTGTTGGTGAAATACACCTAGAGGGGGGGTGAATAGGTGTAATTGCTAATCTAATGATCTTTTTAAAATTATGAAATGAGTGATGCAACAATCTCTCAAAAATACGACTAAGAGCCGAATACCCCTTGCGAGGTTCTGAACTCCTTCCTCCCAATTCCCCTTAAATGGGTTAGAGGTGCGCAATGCAACCGTGTTGTATTGAGGTGTGATTGATCAATGCCAAGTATGATGATGAAAATGAAAGACTCACAATGTAACACAACAAGTATAGCAACACAAGATTCCACAAGTAGAGGGTTAGTTACTCAAGCAAATAATTCAAGGCAATATAAAACAAGAGAAATTGAAAGCAAGAAGAACGCAAAGGCAATCGCAAACAAGGATGATTTGTTTCGAGGTTCGAGCCCGTTGCTCTAGTCCCCGCCTTCACCTCCGTGAAGGGTTTCCACTATCCCTTAGGATCCCGTACAAGTTAGGCCTCCAAAGACCTCAAGCCCGTAGCTTCACCTTACAAAGAAACTCCACCGAGGAGCTTGTCTCCACAAGAACAAGGATTACAAATAGTGATCTTTAACTAGACCACAACACTCTTTTACAAACACTCTCACTCTTTTACAACTTCACTTATAGAAAGAATATGAAATTTTTGGCTCTATGAAGTGTGGTGAGAAAAGCTTCAGTTGTAGAGTGATATTAGAGATCAAACAACAACTGAAAAAATAATTTGAAAGAATGGAAATGAAAGCTTTAAACTATTTTTCTCTTTCACTTGAAAACAATGAAAACTTGTATTTTTCTTGGTAATAACTAAGGCCTATTCCCCACTATTTATAGGGAGAGAATAGGTTAAAAACTCTGATTTTTCCAGCTAATTTGATCAGAAAAAGAGTCCCAACAACTCCTAAAAACTCTGTAAAGAGAAAACCAAAAACAGATTTTCAGAAACTCTAAAAGAGGAAAGAGCCGTTATGGCCTGTTGCAGGCCTACCGGTCGACTGCCGGTCGACCGGGTCCCTGCTGGCAAAAGAGCCGTTGCGACTTCGGTCGACTGCCAGTCGACCGATCCAACAAAGGAAACACAGTTTCCTTCTATCGGTCGACTGACCCAGTCGACCGAAAAGATACAGAGAGCAACCATCTCTTTTCGGTCGACCGGTCTGTTGGTCCGGTCGACCGACAGACATGCACAACCTGTGCATGTCCGGACACAGCAGCCGGTCGACTGCCGGTCGACCGGTCTGCCTGAAACAGGATTCTGGGCAGATTTTTGAGATAGAAAATTTTGTAAAAATTCTTTTAAAAAATCTGAAGCTAAGTGTTATGCAGAGAAAAGTTTATATCATGTTTTAAACAAGTTTTTGAAGATATAAAGCTTTGAGTACATGTATGTATAAACTAAGGCATAAACTTAGAAATAAACATTTTCAAAAACAAAGGAAACATACAAAACAAATGTGTGTGCAAATCCTAGAGCCAAATTTCACATATTCAATCTTTAACAAACTAAACTTACAAACTTCTAGGTCTTCAGACTTCAAGATGGGCTATTTTCACTTGATCTTCAATATTGTACTTTGAGCCCAATTTGACTTGTCTTGAGTCCAATGTACCTTCCTTTAGGGAAGAATTCATCTCTTAATATATAAACCTGAAACACACTTAAACAACAATTATATTAGTACAAATAACTAATATGTTTTGTAATCATCAAAATACACTAAACATGGGTTGATTGTAACCTTGGGCCAACAATCTCCCCCTTTTTGATGATGACAAAACATATGAGTTATTAAACAAATAAAGGAGGAAAGAGCTTGGAAAGCTCCCCCTTAAACAATGCTATGTATTTAACATGAATATGAACAACTATGTAAGCATACATAAAGCATTGAAAAATTATCATCACCAAAAAATTTTGTCATAAAACTAAAATAAGGAATAACAACTTTCATATTTTTCTCCCAAACTTATATATATTTATATTTCTCCCCCTTTTTGTCATACATCAAAAAGGGTTAAAAAAAAAATTTTAAGACAAAACAAAACAACATATTAGAAACCAAAACAAAACAAGCTAAGATATTTTAAGTATCAATCTTACATACATTCAATTCACCACAAATAAATGAAAATCTTGCATAATCTAAAGGTTTTGTGAAAATATCTGCAAGTTGAAAATCTGTGGAAACAAAATCAATATCTATGTCACCTTTTTCAAAGTGATCTCTAAGAAAATGATATCTAATGTCTATATGTTTGGTTTTACTATGTTGATTAGCATTTTTGGTCATGTGAATAGCACTAGTATTATCACAATAAATCTTAACATGATCAAAATGTAAATCAAAATCGAGAAGAGTATGTTTCATCCAGAGTACTTGTGCACAACAAGCTCCGGCTGCTACATACTCCGCCTCGGCGGTTGAAAGGGCTACACTATTTTGCTTCTTGGAAGACCAAGACACAAGACAATTGCCCAAGAATTGGCAAGTGCCACTTGTGCTCTTCCTATCTACCCTACAACCGGCATAGTCGGCATCCGAATAACTAGTCATGGTAAATTGGTTAGTTTTCGGATACCACAAACCTAAATCAATTGTGCCCCTAAGATACCTAATTATGCGTTTTACCGCTATTAAGTGTGATTCCTTAGGACATGATTGAAAACGTGCACATAAACATACGGAAAACATTATATCCGGCCTACTAGCCGTAAGATAGAGTAAACTACCAATCATGCTACGAAATAATTTGATGTCTACTTCCTTACCTTGTTCGTCCTTGTCAAGTTTCGTAGTGGTTGCCATGGGAGTCTTTGCTACTTTGGATCCTTCAAGCCCGAACCTCTTGATGAGTTCTTTGGTGTACTTGGCTTGGTTGATGAATGTCCCATCACTACGTTGCTTGATTTGAAGTCCAAGGAAGAAGTTGAGCTCCCCCATCATAGACATCTCAAATTCCTTTTTCATGCATGACTCAAAATTCTTGCAAAGTGAAACATTAGTAGATCCAAAAATAATGTCATCAACATAAATTTTAACTATGAGGATATCTTGATCTATATGTTTGGTAAATAATGTTTTATCAACTTTTCCTTTCTTAAAATCATTTGAAAGCAAAAATGAAGACAATCTTTCATACCAAGCCCTAGGGGCTTGTTTTAAACCATATAGTGCTTTATCTAATTTATAAACATAATTAGGGTGTGTAGGATCAACAAACCCGGGGGGTTGTTCAACATACACCTCCTCATCAATATAACCATTAAGAAAAGCACTCTTTACATCCATTTGAAATAACTTAAAATCTTTAAATGAGGCATATGCTAAGGTCATCCGTATGGCTTCGAGCCGTGCTACGGGTGCAAAGGTTTCTTCAAAATCGATTCCCTCGATTTGAGTGTAACCTTGGGCAACTAACCTAGCCTTGTTTCTAACTACATTACCCGATTCATCCAACTTGTTCTTAAAGATCCATTTAGTACCAATAGTTGGTCTATCTTGGGGCCTAGGAACAAGATGCCATACTGGTTGCGCTCAAATTGATTGAGCTCCTCTTGCATAGCAAGCAACCAATATGAATCGGCCTCGGCCTCGAGGACATTTTTAGGTTCTATGTGTGAAATAAAAGTAAAATTACCACAAAAATCTTGAATCTTAGAGCGAGTGGTTACCCCTTTTGATACTTCACCTATGACGAGGTCCTTGGGATGATGAGGATTGAATCTCCAATCCTTTGGTAGTGGTTGAGAGGGCTCCTCTTCATTTGCTTGATGTTCATTTCCTTGAGCCTCTTCCACTTTGGCTTCACTTCCATCACCATCCTTTGGCTTGTCTCCCATGGTAGAAGCATCCTCCAAGGTCACTTTCTCCAACCCTTCATCTAAAGCATCAATTTCTACACAATTCTTAACAGACTTGTTAGATTCCTCAAATTTAACATGAATAGATTCCTCAATAGTCAAAGTTGACCTATTGAAGACTCTATAAGCCTTACTAGTATTTGAGTAACCTACAAAAATAGCCTCATATGATCTAGCATCAAATTTTCCCAAATTAATATTTGTATTTAAAACAAAACATTTGCAACCAAACACTTTGAAATAAGAAACATTAGGTTTTCTAGAAAAATACATCTCATAAGAAGTCTTAGTAGTATTTTTACATAGGAAAACACGATTTGCAATGTAACATGAAGTATGAACGGCCTCGGCCCACAAATAATGTGGTAGACCATATTCATTTAACATTGTCCTAGCCATCTCTTGTAAAGTACGATTTTTCCGCTCAACTACTCCATTTTGTTGTGGAGTTCTAGGACAAGAAAGTTCATGTTTTATTCCATGTTCCTCACAAAAAGTGGTAAAGGGAAGGTTAATGAACTCACCTCCTCTATCACTTCTTATTTTAATTATTGAGGAGTCATTTTCCTTTTCAACTCTTTTCTTAAAGGCTTGAAAATGTGAAAAGGTTTGACTTTTGTGTTCAAGAAAATAAACCCAAGTAAAACGCGAAAAATCATCTACTAAAACATAAGCAAATCTACTCCCACTTAAACTTTTGGTTTGTGTAGGGCCAAATAAATTCATGTGGATTAGCTCCAATGGACGTGATGACATGATATCCTTAATTGATTTGAAAGAGGACTTAGTTTGTTTCCCAAATTGACATGCGTCACAAACTCGGTCCTTTTCAAAGTTCAATGAAGGAATACCCTTCACCATTTCCTTAGAGTTAAGCCTAGAAATATGGTCAAATGAAACGTGGCCTAATCTCCTATGCCATAACCAAGAGTCGTCATCGAGGGCTTTTAAACATGTTATATTACAAGACATATTTAGCATATCTATCATATATACATTACTTTCACGAAAACCGGAAAATACACAAACATTAGAATTTTTGTCAACTATTTTACAAGCAATATCATCAAAAATAACATTAAATCCTTTATCACATAATTGACTAATGCTCAAGAGATTATGCTTGAGCCCGTCTACTAAAACTACATTTTCAATTAAAGGAGAAGTGCCAAGCTTTACATTACCAATACCAATGATTTTACCCTTGGCGTCATCTCCGAAGGTGACGGTGCCACCTTCATGATATCTTGATAGGGTTGCAAAGTTGTTGATGTCCCAAGTCATGTGCCTTGAGCAACCGCTATCAAGATACCACAAACCTCTACGTCGTTGGGCTTTGGAAAGTACCTATATCATTTAAAACAATTGTTGACTTTGGTACCCAAACTTTCTTGGGTCCTTGAAAGTTAGTGTTACGAACCCAAACATTATGAGATGATGCACTTAGTCTATCATAGCAAAAATTAGCTAAGTGTCCTTTCCGTCCACAATGTGAACATGTGTACACTTTTCTATACATAAATGCATGGTGTGTATGTGAAGTGTGAGCATGCTTTGGGGGTTTACCATGATGCATAGGTTGTGTAGCATGTACATGAGCATGAGCATGAGCATGATGAACATTTTTCTTAGGAGCTTGTTTCTTAGGAAACATATTCTCCATCTTCTTCTTATCAAACTCACTACACTTTTTCAAAACAACATCTAATGAGTCTAATCTTTCCTTAAGCATGGCAATCTCATTAGAATCTACAAATGGGGTCTTTCCTTTACAAGCAATCTTATATTTTTCAAAATCATTTTTAGTGGAAACTAAAGAAGAATGCAAGTCATTATTTTCTTTAGAAAGATTTAACACTTGAATACTCAAAGACTCATTATCCTTTTTCATTTTCAAGTACTTTTTCTTCATGAAGTCATAATTTTGAGAAAGTTCTATAAATGCTTCACTTAACTCATCCATGGATAAATCTTCATCAAAAGGAGTTGAGGGGGTTACCTTGCTTGTGCTCTCATTTGCCATGAAGCACATATTGGCGGTGTCGATCTCCTCCTCGGATTCACTTTCGTCATCCCATGTTGCTTTCATAGCCTTCTTCTTGTATGGCTTCTTGGATGAAGATGGCTTCACTTGGTCCGGACACTCCGCTACAATGTGTCCCGGCTTTTGGCAATTGAAGCATATGATCTTTCTCTCTTCTTTGCCTCCTTGCCATCTCCTCCGTCCTTGGAACTTTGCCTTGTTGTACATCCTCCGGACGTTTTTGACTAGAAGTGAGAGCTCCTCGTCATCTTCTTCTTCATCATCTTCGTCGGAGTAAGTAGCATGACTTTTGAAGGCAATAGTCTTCTTCTTGGAGGGTGCCATGTCCTCCCTTGCCTTCCTCTCCATCTCATGGGTTTTTAAATTCCCAATGAGTCCGATGAGCTCAATCTCATCTTTATCATTGAGTTCCTTCAATGTTGTAGCTTTCACTTCCCATGATGGAGGAAGAGCCCGGATGATCTTTCTCACCCTTTGGTCGTTGTTGATGTCTTCACCTAGAGAAGAAAGCCCATTAGTAATCTTAGTAAATTTAGTAACCATATCATCTATGGTTTCATGTTCTTGCATGCTAAAATTTTCATATTGGGACCGAAGAAGATCTATCTTGGCCCTCTTCACTTGTGATGTCCCCTCATGTGTTACTAGCAAATGGGTCCAAATCTCATAGGCGGATTTGCAATGGATGACTCTAGCTATGTCATCATCATTGAGGGCTTGTAGGAGTGCATAATGAGCCCTAGCATTGGCATCAAACTCCTTGGTCTCAATTTCGGACCAAGTAGATTCATCACCATCGGGGGTACTAAATTGTTTAGTCACGGCCTTTGCAACTCGGCTACCTAGAGATTGCAAGAAAACGGTCATCTTAACCTTCCATATGGGAAAGTTAAGTCCATCAAACTTAGGGGGTGTCTTAATACCATCGGCCATGTTTACTATGTGGAAATGAATGAAATGATTAGCAATATGAGGATCTCTCTAAGGTTGTTAAGCCAAATCCTAGAGTCCAAGCTCTGATACCAATTGAAATACACCTAGAGGGGGGGTGAATAGGTGTAATTGCTAATCTAATGATCTTTTTAAAATTATGAAATGAGTGATGCAACAATCTCTCAAAAACACGACTAAGAGCCGAATACCCCTTGCGAGATTCTGAACTCCTTCCTCCCAATTCCCCTTAAATGGGTTAGAGGTGCGCAATGCAACCGTGTTGTATTGAGGTGTGATTGATCAATGCCAAGTATGATGATGAAAATGAAAGACTCACAATGTAACACAACAAGTATAGCAACACAAGATTCCACAAGTAGAGGGTTAGTTACTCAAGCAAATAATTCAAGGCAATATAAAACAAGAGAAATTGAAAGCAAGAAGAACGCAAAGGCAATCGCAAACAAGGATGATTTGTTTCGAGGTTCGAGCCCGTTGCTCTAGTCCCCGCCTTCACCTCCGTGAAGGGTTTCCACTATCCCCTTAGGATCCCGTACAAGTTAGGCCTCCAAAGACCTCAAGCCCGTAGCTTCACCTTACAAAGAAACTCCACCGAGGAGCTTGTCTCCACAAGAACAAGGATTACAAATAGTGATCTTTAACTAGACCACAACACTCTTTTACAAACACTCTCACTCTTTTACAACTTCACTTATAGAAAGAATATGAAATTTTTGGCTCTATGAAGTGTGGTGAGAAAAGCTTCAGTTGTAGAGTGATATTAGAGATCAAACAACAACTGAAAAAAAATAATTGAAAGAATGGAAATGAAAGCTTTAAACTATTTTTCTCTTTCACTTGAAAACAATGAAAACTTGTATTTTTCTTGGTAAATAACTAAGGCCTATTCCCCACTATTTATAGGGAGAGAATAGGTTAAAAACTCTGATTTTTCCAGCTAATTTGATCAGAAAAAGAGTCCCAACAACTCCTAAAAACTCTGTAAAAGAGAAAACCAAAAACAGATTTTCAGAAACTCTAAAAGAGGAAAGAGCCGTTATGGCCTGTTGCAGGCCTACCGGTCGACTGCCGGTCGACCGGGTCCCTGCTGGCAAAAGAGCCGTTGCGACTTCGGTCGACTGCCAGTCGACCGATCCAACAAAGGAAACACAGTTTCCTTCTATCGGTCGACCGACCCAGTCGACCGAAAAGATACAGAGAGCAACCATCTCTTTTCGGTCGACCGGTCTGTTGGTCCGGTCGACCGACAGACATGCACAACCTGTGCATGTCCGGACACAGCAGCCGGTCGACTGCCGGTCGACCGGTCTGCCTGAAACAGGATTCTGGGCAGATTTTTGAGATAGAAAATTTTGTAAAAATTCTTTTAAAAAATCTGAAGCTAAGTGTTATGCAGAGAAAAGTTTATATCATGTTTTAAACAAGTTTTTGAAGATATAAAGCTTTGAGTACATGTATGTATAAACTAAGGCATAAACTTAGAAATAAACATTTTCAAAAACAAAGGAAACATACAAAACAAATGTGTGTGCAAATCCTAGAGCCAAATTTCACATATTCAATCTTTAACAAACTAAACTTACAAACTTCTAGGTCTTCAAGACTTCAAGATGGGCTATCTTCACTTGATCTTCAATATTGTACTTTGAGCCCAATTTGACTTGTCTTGAGTCCAATGTACCTTCCTTTAGGGAAGAATTCATCTCTTTAATATATAAACCTGAAACACACTTAAACAACAATTTATATTAGTACAAATAACTAATATGTTTTGTAATCATCAAAATACACTAAACATGGGTTGATTGTAACCTTGGGCCAACAGTTGGCAGAATTCTGCTTCCGGTTTCTGATTTGAAACCTTTGTCGTGGAAACCTTCCTATGCTTCCGTGCTCGAAGCATTGGGCCACCCCCAGAGAGGACTTCTTCAAATCTTCCTTGATCGAACTGAACCACCAAGTTCTCACAAGTAAAGGAATCAAACTGCGGACGTGCTTCCTTGTTGCGCCAAATAATCGCAGTAGGTTCGCAGAGAACCTTTTCTGTCTCCGCAGAGACTTTCCTTGAAGATTTAGCCAGAGGGGCTCTGGCTGCACCGGTTTTTCTGAATTCAGAATTAGACCCGAGGGTCTGTTCGTCGCATTGCGACACTTGATTCTCGGCAGTGGAGAATTTCTTCCCCAGCGGAGTCGCCATCTTGTTTTCCATTATGTTTGCAATTGGGGAAAACTTATAAAAAAGAGTTTGAGGAGCTAAATTACAAGTATTCTTAAAAAGATTACAAGTAGATCTCCTCAGAGATTCTGGAGAAGTGTGCCGATAGGAGTCTGGTCAGCGCGCGACCACTTTGTCCCTTTGACGATGCGAGGGATGAGATTCCCTTCTCGCCTGGTTCGGGGAATCAGAGAACAGAAGGTTGGTAGAACCCTCTTGCTGCTTCTCAAAATCGCCTTCGATAAGGAATTCCTTCTCGCCTGGTTCCGGAGATTCCTTGAGAAGAAGGACGATGTTAGGGTATCAACACCCTAGTTAGAGAAAGCAATTCTCTAAAAGGTCTCTGAATTCGAGAGCGCACGGTGCGTTGTGAAGAAGCCTCTGCTTGTGGAGTCCTCTTTTTCTCCGATCCTCCCTCCTTGTACCCCTGGCGAGCTATTTATAGGGAGAGCAAGGGTATAATCGTCCCTTGAAAATATGGAAACAGATTGAATCAAATCTGTTTAAATCTGAAAAGTAGCCTTGCTGCGAGGCTAGGATCAGCTTCTGCGAAGCTAGAATTGGCAGGTCGGTGGACCTTCTCGATCTGTTTTGATCCTTTCCATATCGTTGGAGGATTTCCCCTGATCTTCTTACTCGTTTTTTAGAAGAGTCAAGAGATTGCGGCAATCAACTGCCAAATTTGATCTCTGATTTGATCTTAATTGGATTTGATCTGATTGGATCCGATCTCATCCGGAGATTTGATTGGTCAAAGGTTGACCATAGTAGACCAACAGCGGAGCTGTCCGCATTGAGCTCATAGCGGGGCTAGAGGCAGCTTTTGGCGAAGTTCGAAAGAAACCCTTTGGCGGAGCTGGAAGTCCTCTGTGGCGAAGTTTGCGAGTCAGCTTCTTGGCGAGGCTTCGAATGGCTTCAAGGCGAAGTTGGGTGATATTAGCCTCTCAAGCGAGGCTATCCCCTTGGGCTCATGCGATGCTAAGTGTTAGCACCTTAGACCTGCTGAGGTCTGTTTAGAAACAATCCGGGTTCACTGTCTGCTTGCTGGATCAGTGGAGTCCAATTTGCTTCCTTGTCCCTCGGAGATGGGTGAAAACTGGTCTTCAGCTCGTCTGTCACTTGTCTTTTGTAAATGTCAACAAGTTTAGACATTGTTCGGACCAATAAGAATCTTGTCTTTTTTAAGTGTCAACAACCATAATTTCTAAAATCAACTTCCATATTCATTTTTTCAAGAACCCATTACAAAGAGTATGGAAGACATGATTCCGAATCCAAATTCTGTTACAAGGCCTATCAGTAGATTAGACGCTCTTATGAGCGAATTAATCAATGAGAGCGAGGAAAGTCTTTCTTGTCAACCTTTGACCGATCCTTATATCCCTAACTCTACTGATTGGACCCATGAATCATGTCATTTTAGAAATTCAGATTCAATTTCAGAACATATATTTGAACTTGACCACACTCCAAGTTATGAAAATCGCCTGGACATTCTGGCAAGTTATCCCTTTCCTGAAATTGAAACCGAACCTGAATGTGATCCTGAACCTCATGTTAGTAATTCCATTTCACTTTTTGATTCAATAATGGCTCCGGTATCTTTACCAGATTTTTTTCTCTATTCCGGAGTCAACATTGAATCCTGTACCAGTACACCGTAAAATGGAATCACCAATCTCTCATGATCACATTTCATTCATGGGGAAAGTGTGTGAACATCAATTCTTTGGTTTGGACCCTATTTTTGAACCAATTTCGATTCTCATTGTTGACTCTCGACTTGATCTGAGTCAGCTTCCCGAATCGGTATCGGTTTTTGTTCCTGTTCCAATTGAGTCTAAATCAATCATCTCTCAAAATCACACTTCATTATTGGACAAGAAGGTTGACAAAAATGACTCAATAATTATTTTTGAAAATTGAAAATTAGATGGGGATAATTTTTTACATAAGACCATTCAGTCCATCATTCTTTTACTGGGTCATATTAGAGAGGTCACTGGTGGGTTCCTGCACGATCTATGCTATCCTGATTGGGTAGCAATGCTTGGCCCAATCAGACCACCACCGGAGCCACCACCATGAGGTAATTTTCCTTCCCTCTCCATTTGTTTCATGTATATACACATTCACGATGCATTGAGGACCATGCATGAGATAAGTGTGGGGGAGGTTTACTAACGTAGTTAGTTTTATATTTTCTTTCTTTTACACTTCTTTTAATTAAACAAAAAAAAGTTTTATATAAAAACTTTTCTTTTCTTTTTACAAAACTTTTGAAACAAGAGAAATAGTTTTGATTTATTTTTAAGAAAATTAAGATTATCTTAGGAATTAGGAAGACCTAAAATTATGAAATTTTAAACCGAGTTAAAATAATAGATCTTGTTTAAATTTTAGGATAAGAAAGTAAAATTGAAAAGATAATTTGATCTTGAATTTTTTGCCTTAGATTTATGCACTCCACACTTACACAATTTTTGGGATTGAAACAAAGACTGAAAATGCCATAAAAAATATATATTCAAAAATATATATATATATATATATATATATATATGATAAATAAAAATCACTTATTGAAGTTCGGTAATTATGCCTCAGGAAGCATGATTATTCACACCTAAAATGGTGGACAAAAAATAAATAATCCCCTTTAGTTTTGTGGCCTTGTGTAATACCTCGTTTCCAGAATACGTACCTTGTTGCGTATTCAGCTTTTCAGCCGTATTTTCCGATTTACCTTTCGTATTTATCCAATTTCAATTTCAAATATCATTTTCTTATATATTAGATTTTATGTGATTTTCTGGAATTTTCTAAAATTAAAATGAATTTCTTCAAACCGGTGTCGACCAGTGTCGCTGATCGATTTCCGAATTTTTATTTCACCAACCTTTAGGAATTTCTAGAAAGCCCTTTAGGCATTATCTCTTAGAATCATATTTTCTATCTACATTCTTTTTCTTAGAATTTTATGATTTTATGAAAATTCCAACGGAGTCGGTATTTTTCCGATTCCGGGATTTTTAGTTCCAAAACTATAAAGTAATTCTTCAAACGGATTTCACTATTAGTCTTCATGTATTATTATTGATTTTTGGTAAAATTTACGAGTCGTTCCGAGATACTTGAATTTCGGACGATTTCGGTATTTTCCGAAATGTTTTCCGCATTCTCGATTTAAACCCGGGAACCCGTGTTTTCAATATTTTAATTTTTCGAGTTAGAGAAAATATTTTCTCTTTTTATAATTTCTTCTCCTTTTTCCTTTTTCTTTTTCCTTCCTTCTTTTCTTTCCAACAAATTATCTCTTCCAAAATATCTCTTCCAAAATATCTAAAATCCCACCCACTTCCTCATTAATGCCCTCAATAACTCTTCATCTCCATGGCCGGCCACCATTGGCCAAGGGAGACACCCCATCACCCCTATTTGCATAAAACCCCTCTCCAATTCTTTAATTGCAACTCCTTTACAAAAATCAAATCCTATATAAATCCTTCCTTTACAATTCTTTTCTCTTTTTCACTTCACCAAGAAATCAACTTCCCTTTCCTTCTCCAAAGCAAACCCTAGGTCTTCCTCTCCATCTCAAGCAACTTGGTTTAAGGATCGTCCGCGATATCGTCAAGAATCGCGTTGGTGCTTTTCGTCGATTTCTATCTCTTCGGGACTCGTAAAAGCCCCACACAACCTATCCAAGTGAGTATATTTACTCACCAAGGCTAGACTACTTCCTAGTATGCTTGTGTTGATCATTCATGTTTTCTTGTGCCATAAAAATCGTATTTTTAGCCATTCAAACAACCATCAGAATCTCTATTCTGTTTTCTGTTTTTCCCAGTATTAGTCGACTTGATCTAGGACCTAGTCGACTAACCCTCTTTAGTTGAAACGTAGCTTTTCTGAATTTCACAGTTTTAGTCGACTAAGACCCAATTACCAGTCGACTAGACTACCCTAGTCGACTACATTTTGACCCCTAGTCGACTAATTTTCCTTGAACCAAAAAAAAATATATCAACTCTCGGCTCTAGTCGACTTATCCCAAATTATTAGTCGACCAGAGACCTCTAGTCGACTATACATAGTACCCTAGTCGACTAACATGTCCCAGAAATAATCCCAATTTTCTATATCACAATTCTAGTCGACTTGCGTGTCTCTTAGTCGACTTATAATTTACCTAGTCGACTACCCTCCAACCCCAGTCGACTAACAAACTCTCTGGAAATCACTTTAGTCGACTCCTGCGGACTAGTAGTCGACTGATGACCCCTATTAGTCGACTAATCACTACCTCTAGTCGACTAATTCTGGCTGGTTAACTCAGTTGTTTTCTTTTCTGATTTTGGTCTAAACATGATACATGTATGATATGCTAGTATTGTTTATGCTTCATAATTGATACCACATGACATGTTACTTGCAGGATCTCATGACATATACTTCATGACATGTTACCATGTATTTTCATGTAGGACTTGTTAATTAAATTGTATATCTCCACCTTATCATGCTATCACTTATACCAAGCATGATAGACTTGACTTTTGTATAAAATAGATCAACTTATATTGGGTCCGGGGGAGACCATGCGGATATCGATTGTGTTCGTGTTTACAGTGGTTTTAGGAAATGTTGTGCAACTCATGTTCCGGTCTAACCTGCGGTACACCAGGGGACCGAGGGGAGAGCTTGCTCCCTATTCAGGAATCAAGTCATGACAAGAGCATACAAATAAGACTCTACTGTTTGGCCTAGCGGCTGGCTTCCGTTTACAAGCAACGGAACAATCATGGACCGTTATCCCGGGCATGTACGGGGTCCACTGTAAACATAGTTCTTCGATACAACCGCTGATTTCCAATAACCCCCTTGTTTTATTGGGATATGGATCTATGTGCACTGGGACGCTGGACCACATAGCTAGATATCACAATGAAATAAGTAATAAAATTAAGACATTAATTGTAGATGTATTGTTTTAGGACTTTGGAATTTCATGCTCTACCTTTATACTGCTATATCTTATTTACTCATGTCCATTAGCCAGTTGGCCATATCTCGTTATTATGATATGTCTTGATTCTGTGGATTTGCATATTCAGATCCCGAGACTTGGAACGAAGTGGATCCATCCACTGAGGACCAAGAGTACTTCAGTGAGCAGGCCAACCAGCTCTAGTTCCTCCAGTGCCGTACCATTTCTTTTGGCTCACAGGATTTCCTTCTCTTATGTGAGCATTTGTGTAGACTTTGTGTATATTCTTTTGGACTTGGTTGTGAAACAAAACACTTGTAAAGTGTATCAGTTCATAACTTGTATAACTTTGTACTTGTACTCTATTGTTGGCATATATGAATATATCACGCTTGTGTTATACTCTGTTTCTGGATTATATTGTACTTTTTCGCTTAGCGTATATATGTGGGGGCAGTTCTGACCTACGTATATACGTCGCGGTGACGTGTCCGTATCCGCCAGGATCGGGGCGTTACAGGTTGGTATCAGAGCCTAGGCTCTCAAACCTAAAGTACAATCAAGTGGCAAATCCTAGTATTTGCTAGTGCCAACTATAATGTACAAAGTTATAGAGTCCGTCTTGCTTCCTTCTTTGATCAATTCCTTCATATCCTGAACTCCTTTCCATTGTTTCCAATTCCAGTTATCATTCGATGGAGAGACGCTCAGGTCGTAACAACGTCGGGCAAGTCCCGAATGGACCTATAGGAGGAGGAGAGAATGCTGATGTCCTCCAGATCATTCAGACTATGCTAGGGAATCAGCAGCAGCAGATGAATAACCAGCAACAGTACCAGCAGCAGCAAATGGACAATCAGCAGAAGCAGATGGAGAACCAACAACAGCAGACCGAGCTCCTTAGGCAAGAGCTAGCGGCCCCAAAAGGACAAAGGCCTGGGAATGTGTCCGATTTCCGACGGCTGCAGCCAACTATCTTTACTGGAGGAGAGAAACCACTGGAGGCTGAGCAGTGGTTGACGGACACTGCTGACCTGCTGAATGCCGCCCGTGTACCGAAGGAGGATCGGGTAGAAGTAGCCAAGATCCAGCTTAAAGACATAGCTCGGACTTGGTGGCTTGCGGAGGAGGCCCGCTTGGAGAAGCCCATCACTTGGAAGACCTTCTCAGAGAGTTTTTACAGCCGGTTCTTTCCTGATACGGCGCAGCAAGAGATGGAGGAGCAATTCATTAGCCTCCAGCAGGGAAACAAGTCGGTGGACGAATACGCCGCAGACTTCCTGAGACTCAGCCGTTTCGCGCCATATATGGTCACAGATGAAGTGAAGCGTGCAAGCCGATTCCAGAAGGGTCTTCAGATGAAGATTCAGATGTACCTCATGCCCCAACATTTGAAGACATATGCAGAGGTTCTTACCAGCGCTCGAGAGGTGGAGCGTGGGTTTGAAAAGGAGAAAGAGACTCAGATGGGAAATCAGGTCATGAAGAGGCCGTTTGTGCCTACGGGAAGAGGAATCCCATTTAGAGCGGCGAAGATGCAGAGGCAGCCCTTCAGACCGGCTCCCTACCAGGCAGCCCAATCATCTATTTTCTGCAACTTCTGTCAGAAGCCAGGGCACACTCAACCAAATTGCCGGAGGGCAAACGGCTTGTGTTTGATATGTGGGTCTCGAGGACATGCAGTAGAGACTTGTCCACACCATCGGAGATTCGGGATGGCCAACCAGCCCTTGCCAGGACTTCCAGGACCCAGTGGACAGAGAGTGCTGCCAGGACCAATTGGGCAGAAGGACCAGGGGCCAGTGGTGAGGAGAGCACCCCTTCCTCCACAGCACATGATTCGTCCAGTGCAGAGGGGAGGCAGAACAGCAGTCGGACGAGGCAGAGGTCAGGCCTACAACCTGACAGAGGCTGAGGCAGAGGCTTCAGAGGAGGTGATTACAGGTAACATCAGAGTATACTCAAAGCCTGTTATCGCTTTATTCGACTCTGGTGCATCCCACTGTTATATTTCTGATAACTTTGTGGCCGTCCATTCTATACCTGTTAAGGTTTTAGACCACAAGTGGGAGATAAGTACAGGGAATGGGGTGATCTTATCATCTAGAGTGTGTACTGACTGTCCAGTAGAACTGTGTGACAAGGTCTTAGCCATAGATATGCTCGTACTCGACACTAAGGGGTACGACGTGATCTTAGGCATGACCTGGCTTAGTCAGTATTATGCCGTGATTGATTGTCGAGAGAGGAAGATCAATTTTAGGATTCCCCTTCAGCCTGAGTTTCAGTTTAGTGGAGAAGTGAAGTCCACTAAGGGAAAGCAGATCATTTCATCGGAGGTTCAGAAGCAGAAGGTACCGGTGTGGGATGAATTCCGGAGGTATTTGCTGAGATCACAGGACTGCCACCTGTCAGGACGATTGAGTTCTCCATCGAGACTATTCCAGGAGCAGCACCTATATCTAAGGCTCCGTACAGGATGGCACCGACGGAGTTGGAAATCCTGAAGAAGCAGCTACAGGAGTTATCAGATAAGGGATTGATCAGGCCCAGTACATCACCGTGGGGAGCTCCAGTATTGTTGGCCAATAAGAAGGATGGTAGCAAGAGACTTTGTATTGACTATAGGGAGTTAAACAAAGTCACCATCAAGAACAGGTATCCCCTTCCCAGGATTGATGATCTATTTGATCAGCTTCATGGAGCCCGCGTATTCTCCAAGTTGGACTTACAGTCGGGTTACCATCAGCTGAGGGTGAAGAAGGAGGATATACTGAAGACGGCATTCAGGACCCGATATGGCCACTACGAGTTTCTTGTTATGCCTTTCGGAGTCACTAATGCCCCTGCCGTGTTTATGGATTTAATGAACCGAGTGTTCTCGCCCTTCTTGGATCAGTTTGTTGTTGTTTTCATTGACGACATCTTGATCTATTCAAGGAACAGGAGGGAGCATGCAGAGCACTTGAATATTGTGTTGCAGACACTTCAGCAGGAGCAGCTTCATGCCAAAAGGAGTAAGTGTGAGTTCTGGCTGGACAGCATAGCATTCCTCGGACATGTGGTGTCAGCAGAAGGTATCTCAGTGGATCCGAGTAAAGTCCAGGCAGTAAAGGAGTGGCCAATCCCGAGGACAGTGACAGAGATAAAGAGCTTTCTTGGACTAGCTGGATACTACAGACGCTTCATCCAGGATTTCTCTCGGATTGCAGCTCCATTGACGAAGCTTACCAGGAAAGGGGAGAAGTACATTTGGACAGAGGAGTGTGATGCAGCCTTCGAGCAGTTGAAGCAGAAGCTCATTTCGGCTCCTATCTTGAGAACTCCCTCAGGGAGAGGAGGGATGGTCATCTTTAGTGATGCCTCAGGTAAAGGCCTGGGATGCGTGCTTATGCAACATGATCATGTTATCGCATATGCATCCCGGCAGTTGAAACCTCATGAGAGGAATTACCCAACTCATGACCTGGAGTTGGCGGCAGTAATCTTTGCCTTGAAGATTTGGAGGCACTATCTTCTGGGAGATAGAGTGCTAATATATACAGATCACAAGAGCCTCAAGTACATCTTTTCACAGAAAGAGCTGAATATGAGGCAGAGGAGATGGCTGGAGCTTATGGCAGACTACGATATTGACTTGCAATATCATCCAGGCAAGGTCAATACAGTCCCGGATGCATTGAGTAGGATGCCAGAGAACAGAGTGCTTGTCCAGTTCACTCAGCAGGAGGACTTGATTCGGGATTTCATCCGATTGGATTTGATGGTGGTCCGAGGAGCTGAGAAGACAGGACAGCTTATGGCCTTACAGATCCAGTCTTCACTGTTGGAGGAGATTAAGGAGGCACAGAAGGAGGACCCCAGACTTCAGACATTCAGAGATCAAGTCGAGGCTGGATTAAGGACGGATATCTGTATTCGTCCGGATGGTGCCTTGTACTATGGAGATAGACTTTGTGTCCCTCAGGGGGAAGTGAGACAGAAGATTTTGGCTGAAGCCCACAGTTCAGCCTACTCTATACACCCTGGAGGAAACAAGATGTACCAAGACCTGAAGAAGCACTTTTGGTGGAATGCCATGAAGAGAGAGATAGCACAATTTGTGGCTAAGTGCTTGGTGTGTCAGCAGATTAAGATCGAGCATCAGAGATCGGCTGGACTTCTGCAACCTTTGCCAATACCCGAGTGGAAATGGGAGCATATCACGATGGACTTTGTCACGGCATTACCTCGTAGTCCCAAAGGTAATAATGCCGTGTGGGTCATCATTGATCGTCTCACTAAGTCGGCCCACTTTATACCATTCCGGGTCGGTCAGACGACAGAGGTGTTGGCAGAGAAGTATATGAAGGAAGTGGTCCGTCTACATGGAGTGCCAGTCAGTATTGTTTCAGACAGAGACACGAGATTCAGATCTCACTTTTGGGAGAGTCTCCAAGAGAGTCTGGGCACTCGTCTGAAGTTCAGTACAGCTTATCATCCCCAGACAGACGGACAGTCAGAGCGGACCATCCAGATCCTCGAAGATATGCTTAGAGCCTGCATGATTGAGTTCGGGGGTTCTTGGGAAGACCATCTTCACTTGGCTGAGTTTTCATATAACAACAGCTATCAGGCAAGTATAAAGATGGCACCTTTTGAGGCACTGTATGGGAGGAAATGCAGGTCACCAATTTGCTGGGATGAAGTTGGTGAGAGGAGCCTGTTGGGACCAGAGATGCTGATCCAGACGACAGAGAAAGTCAAGATTATCAGGGATCATCTCAGGGCAGCTCAGAGCAGGCAAAAGAGTTGGGCAGATTCTCGGAGGAGGCCATTGGAATTCGGAGTTGGAGATCATGTGTTCCTGAAAATTTCACCGACCAAGGGAGTGATCCGCTTCGGCACTCGTGGGAAACTAAGTCCGAGGTATATCGGCCCATTCGAGATATTAGATCGAGTGGGAGATGTGTCTTATCGATTGGCGCTGCCGCCATCGTTGGACGGGGTTCATAATGTTTTCCACGTGTCTCAGCTGAGGAGATATGTGAAGGATGAGAGTCACATTTTGGATCATTCCGAGTTGGAGCTTCAACCGGACTTATCTTATCAGGAGCAGCCGATGGCCATCTTGGACAGGAGTGTCAAGACACTGAAGAGCAAGGATATACCTTTGGTGTTAGTGTCTTGGAACCGCCATGTACCGGGAGAGGCTACATGGGAGCGAGAGGACGTCATCCGAGAGCGATACCCTCAACTCTTCACCAATTGGTAAGACTCTTTCCTTCTATCCCTCTACCGTTATATTCCATTTATCATGTCCTTCCTTGTTGCCTTTAACTTTACGAAATTTCGAGGACGAAATTTTTGTAAGGTGGGTAGATTGTAATACCTCGTTTCCAGAATACGTACCTTGTTGCGTATTCAGCTTTTCAGCCGTATTTTCCGATTTACCTTTCGTATTTATCCAATTTCAATTTCAAATATCATTTTCTTATATATTAGATTTTATGTGATTTTCTGGAATTTTCTAAAATTAAAATGAATTTCTTCAAAACCGGTGTCGACCAGTGTCGCTGATCGATTTCCGAATTTTTATTTCACCAACCTTTAGGAATTTCTAGAAAGCCCTTTAGGCATTATCTCTTAGAATCATATTTTCTATCTACATTCTTTTTCTTAGAATTTTATGATTTTATGAAAATTCCAACGGAGTCGGTATTTTTCCGATTCCGGGATTTTTAGTTCCAAAACTATAAAGTAATTCTTCAAACGGATTTCACTATTAGTCTTCATGTATTATTATTGATTTTTGGTAAAATTTACGAGTCGTTCCGAGATACTTGAATTTCGGACGATTTCGGTATTTTCCGAAATGTTTTCCGCATTCTCGATTTAAACCCGGGAACCCGTGTTTTCAATATTTTAATTTTTCGAGTTAGAGAAAATATTTTCTCTTTTTATAATTTCTTCTCCTTTTTCCTTTTTCTTTTTCCTTCCTTCTTTTCTTTCCAACAAATTATCTCTTCCAAAATATCTCTTCCAAAATATCTAAAATCCCACCCACTTCCTCATTAATGCCCTCAATAACTCTTCATCTCCATGGCCGGCCACCATTGGCCAAGGGAGACACCCCATCACCCCTATTTGCATAAAACCCCTCTCCAATTCTTTAATTGCAACTCCTTTACAAAAATCAAATCCTATATAAATCCTTCCTTTACAATTCTTTTCTCTTTTTCACTTCACCAAGAAATCAACTTCCCTTTCCTTCTCCAAAGCAAACCCCATGTCCATTAGCCAGTTGGCCATATCTCGTTATTATGATATGTCTTGATTCTGTGGATTTGCATAGTTGGGACCAGAGATGCTGATCCAGACGACAGAGAAAGTCAAGATTATCAGGGATCATCTCAGGGCAGCTCAGAGCAGGCAAAAGAGTTGGGCAGATTCTCGGAGGAGGCCATTGGAATTCGGAGTTGGAGATCATGTGTTCCTGAAAATTTCACCGACCAAGGGAGTGATCCGCTTCGGCACTCGTGGGAAACTAAGTCCGAGGTATATCGGCCCATTCGAGATATTAGATCGAGTGGGAGATGTGTCTTATCGATTGGCGCTGCCGCCATCGTTGGACGGGGTTCATAATGTTTTCCACGTGTCTCAGCTGAGGAGATATGTGAAGGATGAGAGTCACATTTTGGATCATTCCGAGTTGGAGCTTCAACCGGACTTATCTTATCAGGAGCAGCCGATGGCCATCTTGGACAGGAGTGTCAAGACAATGAAGAGCAAGGATATACCTTTGGTGTTAGTGTCTTGGAACCGCCATGTACCGGGAGAGGCTACATGGGAGCGAGAGGACGTCATCCGAGAGCGATACCCTCAACTCTTCACCAATTGGTAAGACTCTTTCCTTCTATCCCTCTACCGTTATATTCCATTTATCATGTCCTTCCTTGTTGCCTTTAACTTTACGAAATTTCGAGGACGAAATTTTTGTAAGGTGGGTAGATTGTAATACCTCGTTTCCAGAATACGTACCTTGTTGCGTATTCAGCTTTTCAGCCGTATTTTCCGATTTACCTTTCGTATTTATCCAATTTCAATTTCAAATATCATTTTCTTATATATTAGATTTTATGTGATTTTCTGGAATTTTCTAAAATTAAAATGAATTTCTTCAAAACCGGTGTCGACCAGTGTCGCTGATCGATTTCCGAATTTTTATTTCACCAACCTTTAGGAATTTCTAGAAAGCCCTTTAGGCATTATCTCTTAGAATCATATTTTCTATCTACATTCTTTTTCTTAGAATTTTATGATTTTATGAAAATTCCAACGGAGTCGGTATTTTTCCGATTCCGGGATTTTTAGTTCCAAAACTATAAAGTAATTCTTCAAACGGATTTCACTATTAGTCTTCATGTATTATTATTGATTTTTGGTAAAATTTACGAGTCGTTCCGAGATACTTGAATTTCGGACGATTTCGGTATTTTCCGAAATGTTTTCCGCATTCTCGATTTAAACCCGGGAACCCGTGTTTTCAATATTTTAATTTTTCGAGTTAGAGAAAATATTTTCTCTTTTTATAATTTCTTCTCCTTTTTCCTTTTCTTTTTCCTTCCTTCTTTTCTTTCCAACAAATTATCTCTTCCAAAATATCTCTTCCAAAATATCTAAAATCCCACCCACTTCCTCATTAATGCCCTCAATAACTCTTCATCTCCATGGCCGGCCACCATTGGCCAAGGGAGACACCCCATCACCCCTATTTGCATAAAACCCCTCTCCAATTCTTTAATTGCAACTCCTTTACAAAAATCAAATCCTATATAAATCCTTCCTTTACAATTCTTTTCTCTTTTTCACTTCACCAAGAAATCAACTTCCCTTTCCTTCTCCAAAGCAAACCCTAGGTCTTCCTCTCCATCTCAAGCAACTTGGTTTAAGGATCGTCCGCGATATCGTCAAGAATCGCGTTGGTGCTTTTCGTCGATTTCTATCTCTTCGGGACTCGTAAAAGCCCCACACAACCTATCCAAGTGAGTATATTTACTCACCAAGGCTAGACTACTTCCTAGTATGCTTGTGTTGATCATTCATGTTTTCTTGTGCCATAAAAATCGTATTTTTAGCCATTCAAACAACCATCAGAATCTCTATTCTGTTTTCTGTTTTTCCCAGTATTAGTCGACTTGATCTAGGACCTAGTCGACTAACCCTCTTTAGTTGAAACGTAGCTTTTCTGAATTTCACAGTTTTAGTCGACTAAGACCCAATTACCAGTCGACTAGACTACCCTAGTCGACTACATTTTGACCCCTAGTCGACTAATTTTCCTTGAACCAAAAAAAAAATATATCAACTCTCGGCTCTAGTCGACTTATCCCAAATTATTAGTCGACCAGAGACCTCTAGTCGACTATACATAGTACCCTAGTCGACTAACATGTCCCAGAAATAATCCCAATTTTCTATATCACAATTCTAGTCGACTTGCGTGTCTCTTAGTCGACTTATAATTTACCTAGTCGACTACCCTCCAACCCCAGTCGACTAACAAACTCTCTGGAAATCACTTTAGTCGACTCCTGCGGACTAGTAGTCGACTGATGACCCCTATTAGTCGACTAATCACTACCTCTAGTCGACTAATTCTGGCTGGTTAACTCAGTTGTTTTCTTTTCTGATTTTGGTCTAAACATGATACATGTATGATATGCTAGTATTGTTTATGCTTCATAATTGATACCACATGACATGTTACTTGCAGGATCTCATGACATATACTTCATGACATGTTACCATGTATTTTCATGTAGGACTTGTTAATTAAATTGTATATCTCCACCTTATCATGCTATCACTTATACCAAGCATGATAGACTTGACTTTTGTATAAAATAGATCAACTTATATTGGGTCCGGGGGAGACCATGCGGATATCGATTGTGTTCGTGTTTACAGTGGTTTTAGGAAATGTTGTGCAACTCATGTTCCGGTCTAACCTGCGGTACACCAGGGGACCGAGGGGAGAGCTTGCTCCCTATTCAGGAATCAAGTCATGACAAGAGCATACAAATAAGACTCTACTGTTTGGCCTAGCGGCTGGCTTCCGTTTACAAGCAACGGAACAATCATGGACCGTTATCCCGGGCATGTACGGGGTCCACTGTAAACATAGTTCTTCGATACAACCGCTGATTTCCAATAACCCCCTTGTTTTATTGGGATATGGATCTATGTGCACTGGGACGCTGGACCACATAGCTAGATATCACAATGAAATAAGTAATAAAATTAAGACATTAATTGTAGATGTATTGTTTTAGGACTTTGGAATTTCATGCTCTACCTTTATACTGCTATATCTTATTTACTCATGTCCATTAGCCAGTTGGCCATATCTCGTTATTATGATATGTCTTGATTCTGTGGATTTGCATATTCAGATCCCGAGACTTGGAACGAAGTGGATCCATCCACTGAGGACCAAGAGTACTTCAGTGAGCAGGCCAACCAGCTCTAGTTCCTCCAGTGCCGTACCATTTCTTTTGGCTCACAGGATTTCCTTCTCTTATGTGAGCATTTGTGTAGACTTTGTGTATATTCTTTTGGACTTGGTTGTGAAACAAAACACTTGTAAAGTGTATCAGTTCATAACTTGTATAACTTTGTACTTGTACTCTATTGTTGGCATATATGAATATATCACGCTTGTGTTATACTCTGTTTCTGGATTATATTGTACTTTTTCGCTTAGCGTATATATGTGGGGGCAGTTCTGACCTACGTATATACGTCGCGGTGACGTGTCCGTATCCGCCAGGATCGGGGCGTTACACCTTGTTTACTCGAGTCCTTAATTCCGAGGGATGTTTTCTCATCTGGTGCCTTAAGACCATCTGGTTTGGGAGTCACCGGCTAAAGGCTCACTACCGGGTAAATAAGAAAGCCTAAGAAAACTAAGGGAAGAAAAAAAGAAAAAAAAAGAAAAAAAAGAAAAAAAGAAAAAATATATATAATATAAATAAATGGCATGAAAGTTAGAGTCGATATCCCAAAAATCTTCACTGTTCACAAAGTGCATATTTTCTAAGAGTTTTATGAAAGATCAAAGAGTCAATTCAATTTTAAATTCTTACATTTAATTTATAACAAGATTTTTTGCATTTTGACTTAGTTTAAGAAAGAACAATTTCTGGTTAACCTCTGACCTTGGATCACTTATATTTTCGCAAAAATACTTCAACACTTTTCTCTATTTCAAAATACGTTTTCAAAACACTAACATTTGATTTCTTTCTTTATAGATTTTGTGAGTGAGACAAAACTCCTCTAAGGGAAACTTAGAGGTTTAACGGCTTGTTGCACATGCTCAGTGCAATCGCGTCACCTGCGAAAGTGGTGTAATAATTCTATTTAGTTTTTTGTTTTGCTCGGGATGAGTAGAAGATAAGTGTGGGGGTGTGATTAGTCTCTAATTTTGCATAATTTTCATCACATTCTCATATTTATTTAATAATAAATTTTGCTAATAATACCTTGGTTTCTTGATTCTAGGTCCATGGTGTGCAATGAAGAAGAAGACCCTAAATCACCATTTAATTGGTAATTAAAGGCCTATTAAAGATAGCCATTGACCTAGAGGAGCTAATTCGTCAAAACCAGGGGCTTCAAAACCAAAATCGGGCATAGAACCTGACAGGGGACAGACGGGACCGCGCGCGGCTCGAAGCGCCGCGTGCGGCCCCAGTATGGCCGCGGCCCCGGCCGCATTTTGGGCCAGGGCCTGTCCCCTGACCCCTCTCTTCCCTGGTGCTATAAATACCCCCCCTGGGGTTTCTGAGAGAAGATATACAGAGTTTTAGGAGTAGTTTTCATTCCATGTTGTAATTTAGGGTAGTTTAGTTTAGGTTAGTTCTTCTTCCTCCATTGTATTTTCCATTTTGTAGATCTTGTAATAGGGAGCGAGAGTGGTACATGCTTGGAATGCAAGAGTGCTTGTAATAGAAGGTGACAATATATGAAAGGTGCTCTCTTTACCTCTCTATGTTTTCTTCTCTCTAATCTCTTTTACATGTGTAGCTAGTCTTTTCTCTCATGGCAACTAACTACTAACCACCAACTAGTCTAACTTCTTTTATGATAATCCACATGAATCTAATAGCCTCGGTTTGGCCTTGCTCTTGCAAGAGCCATTGATGGCTTATGATGATGGATCTAACACTCTAACTTCCCAACCACTAACAAGCTAACATTACTTTACTCCATGCTTACTTTTCTATAGTTTTGATGGTTTAAGTGTAGCTTGCACTTGTTTGTTGAGTTGGGTTGTGATGAGTTACATATGGGCCATGCTTTGTAAAGCTCTTGAACCAAGGACTAGTGATGGCTCATGATACATGTGAGGCAACTATCACTAAGAGGTTAGTATGTTGGTGGAGTCATTAGTAGTTAGTGCCATGAGTTTTTTTTCTTTTTCACTTTGTTTTAAAAATACAACAAAAATCACAAATACATTCTTTTCAATGTTTCCCACTTCTTCGTATTTCACCGTACCTCTCTTTTCATTTTTGCTTTCTTTTCTTTTGATTCTTTAAAACTTTGAAGAACTTTTAACATACACGTGAATCAACCGGTAAAGCTTCTATCGCCTCCCGTCCTTGTGGATTCGACTCGTTTTAGCCTCCATGCTATAACGGAAGTATCGAGGAAGCTAAAGCACACACACTTTAAATTTTGATTTCAAAACATACACTTTTTGTGCGCGGTTTTTCCTCGATCAAGCCTCTCGCCTAGGCGAATTTAGTGAATAAAGCTGAGCGCTCACATGCCTACCAGGCGTAGCTGAAAGACCTGATGGTCTGAGCGCACTTCTCTTTCAAGGTTGTGGGCGAGAGAGCCCGGAGGCTAAAGTACGCTCAGGGTCTAAACGCACTCTCGGTAGCTACCATGAAACCCATAAGGGTACAGGCTTGAAACCATTGGGTAGCCAGCCTGGGAGTAGGTAGAACCCAGAGTCGGTACGAGAGTACCTGCACGAGATGTTAGTATCACACGAGCATGCATTCAAATGTAGTAATGTCTAGTCTACCGTAGAGTGGAGAAGCCCGGAGGTTGACAGGGCCCGGAGGCCAAGTAGAAAGCCCGAAAGTTGAAAGGGCCTGGAGGTCAAGTAGGGAGCCTGGAGGCTAACGACCACGAAGGGTCAGCCACGCATGGTATATATCAGTAAAAATACATCACAGGCATGGTATATGTACAGGAATAAAACTACCCTAGTAGAAGCAATCATCACAGGCATATACACGTACAATCATGGGCACTCGGCCACATACAAATACAGGGATACAGCCCAATACAAAATACATTTAAACATAGAATAAAATACACGTCGACCCGACGAAGCAGAGAAACCCAAATGGAGGCAAGGACACTCGCCTAAATCTCCGAAAAAACTGAAAACTCTGAAATCTCTAGAACTCACGCACGCGCCAAAATATATATATATAATTATTTTAGAGAGAGAAAGAGAAGAGAAGAGAGAGAAAGAGGTAAAGAGCGAAAGAGAGAGAAAATCTAGAGAGAGAAAGGAAGATTTAGAGAAAGAGAAAGAGATGAGAGAGAAATGAAGAGAGAGAAAGCTTGAAAGAGATATATATATATACACACACGACAGAGAGAGAGAGAGAAAGATGAGAGAGAGAGAGAGAGAGAAGAGAGAGCCGGGGCTGCTCATGCAGCCCCTGATCAAGGAGGGCCCATAGGGACCCGTGGGCCCAGGGGGCCTGGCCAGCCCTCTGCCGGCCAGGGACCTGGCCGGCGGCGGCCTTGGCCGCCGGCGGCATCCAACAGAGAAGGGGAGGGGGAGAGAGAGACAAGGAGAGAGTTAAAGAGGGAAAGAAGAGAAAAGAGAGGGGGGTTGTCGCCCCCTCCTCTACCCGCGCACAGGGGGCCACCCAGCCCCCTGGCCACCCACAGCCGCCGGCGGCGCTCAGCCTAGGGGTGGCGCCGACCGCCCCAAAAAGAAGGGGGAAAGGGAGTTTTTTGGGTTTGGAGGTGGAGAAGAGGAGTGGTGGTGGTGGAGATGGTGATTTTGGGTAGTGGTTGAGAAATTGAAGGAGATGGGAGGAGGATGAAGAGGGGTAGGGTGTTGTGGGGGTGGAGCTGGAGTGGAGAAGATGGTGGTGGTGGTTAATTTGAAGAAGAAGAAGGTGGAGATGGAGTTAGTTTGGAGGAGGATGGAGATGGAGATGATGGTGTTGAGTTGTTATTGGAGATGGGAAAAGGTGGCTGGAGTAGGGGTCTTCTCACCGGAGGTGGTCGCTGGAGCGTCGGAGTTGGGCTCGGTTGGGGCGTCGGCCAAAATGGAGAAGTAGGAGAAGAAGAGAAAGATGAAGAAGAGAAGGGAGAATGAGAAAGAAAAAGGAAAGAAAAGGAAAAGGAAAAAGAGAGATTGATGGGAAAGAGAGAGATGGATGTGAAGGGGGTTGGGGATGTGATCGGGCCCATATGGGCTAGGTCGGTGGGTGGAGTGATGGGGAAAAAGAAAGGAAAAAAAAGAAAGAAAGGAAGGAAAGATTCCAAAAAATATAATATAATAATAAGGTCGAAAATATCGACTGTTCCAGAAAAATCCCCAAAAATATCCAGAGGTAGAAAACATCATCCTGAGGAATATTAAGAAATCTGTTTTTAGAAATAAAATCCCGTTTTCAAATTAAAAATCTTGAAGTCAACCGTCGATACCGGTCTACACCGGGTCGGCCAGATTTTGATAAATTCTGAAAAATCTCAGAAAATATATTAAAAAAATACGATTCTAAGATGTAATGTGAAAGCAGAATTTAGAAATTCAATTTTGATTGTAAACTAAAAATCCTGGAATCAACCAGCGATACTGGCCGACACCAAATCCGGTGGAATTTTGATAAATTCAGAAAATTCTTAGAAAAAGTATTTAGATTGTGATTTTAAGAAATAATATGAAAAGCTATTTCTAGTAATTCTACTCTGTTTGTAAATTAAAAATTTGAGAATCAATCAGCGGCACTAGTCGATACCGGTTTTGAAGATTTTCAATTTTATTCAGAAAAATTCCAAAAAATCATAGAAAATATAGAATATTGAAAAACGATGTTTGAAACTGAAATCGGTCAAATTGAATATTTGAAAGATCAAATTAAGTAATACACTAAGATCGGATCCCCGGTTCAGACTAGGGCTGACTCTGAGTCCACGAATCCAGACCTATGGCAAAACGATCATATAAATATTCTATAATACAAAACAAATACATGAAGTAAATTGAAAATTATGATCAAAAAATATGAATACGCAACTAAGTATGTATTCTAGGAGCGGGGTGTTACATTCCATCCACCTTACAAAAATTGCGTCCTCGCAATTTCGATAAGGGGTAAAATGAACATGAAGAGGATAGGGACGGGAATTATACCAATCAAGATATGAATCACTATAGGTAGGGCTCTCAAGTCGAACGAACAATAATCAGAATATTGACATCTTTTGCACTTCCTGCTGTATAAATCCTCGAACGATGCCGAATAATAATAACCTGATAACACAGCTTCGCAATAGAATTCCCGTTGTACTACATACTTAATAGCTCTCCGAGAATAAGTCAGAATATCAAAGATAAAGGAAAACTCTGATAATACTGAGCATAATAAAGAACACTGATAATTAAGAATTCCGAATACCTGGCGTCGATTACTCTGAAATACATAGCCAAGAATATAGAATACCCGTAGAGAATCCTGACTACTGACTTCTAAAAGATAACCCGATTGCAGATCCATTCTGAGAATACCTGAACTCCCGAACTTTATAGAGTTGGTCGAAGAGATCATATAATAGCTTCATTCTGAACTAGCCGCTACCTCCCTAGTCTAGCCATATCTTAAGTTGGTATAAAGGCTACGAAAAACCAAAACAGTAGAAAGATGAAAGAGATTAAGAATCAAAGGAAGAATGATCAAGAAAGAATAGATAACTCTGTACTTATAGTTGGACTGTTTAACCAAGACTGATGCATTCCAGTTACAAATTTCTTTACCATTAATTTGCCGTCTGGACGTACTGAGGATGTGAGAGCCTAGGCTCTGATACCATCCTGTAACGCCCCGATCCCGTGGGTACGGAGATGTTACTGCAACATATATACGCAGGTCGGAAATACCCACACGTATATACGCTAAGCATCAGTACAGGTAAGAATCAGAGTACGAAAACACGTGGTGCATTATACATTCCAACATATGAGTACAATTATAAAGTTATCACCAGATGTGACACAATATTACAAGAATATTACATCAGCGATAGGCGCAAATGCGAGAATACAAGGAGATGTACAAGTATGAACAGTACGAAAAGAGGCTCAGAGTCATAATGAGAAAACTCTAGAGCCGAACAGGGGGCCTGGAAGAATGGGGTTCTGGACGGTCTACCGGAGATTCACGCTACCGCTGCGCCTCTCAGGTCAGCAACTGGGAGAATCCACAAGCTGCAAGCTCTGAGACCTGGACATGAGGATCCAGAGGAGTCAAAACTCCCCTGCGAGTGGTGATGCTAATGCCAAGTGGCGTGCGAAGATAAGCACACGTGTACAGATAAATCTGAATCATAATCATGCATTAAAAATCGTATCGTGAGCACAAGCATACAGAAGCAGGTAGATATATAGCAGAAAATATTAAGCAGAAAATACTCATGGTATGACAAGGTAAGAGTAGAAGACTAGTGGAATAGAACACAAATAGTAAAACAAGGTGTGAGCAGGTATAATATAGTAATGATCATAAATCGAAAATCTGATGTAAAATCTGATGAAAGCATATTGGGCAAGGCATACAACGGATACATAGTGACATCTTTTATTATTATTACTCGTCCGACCCATATATCTAGGTATGTGTCCTGGTGTACATCTCAACACACATAAGTCCATATATAAGTAAGTCGAGGTTTGTTATTAGAAGCTGATGAAGAACTGATAGCTCATACTTATAGTAGTTCCCATCCGCCCGGGACACAACCATTGGGGGCCTGAAATCCCCTTAACATGTATCTTCTGGGGGCCTGAAATCCCCCTGACACGAATCGTCGGTTTAGTATTCCACTACTATAAGTAAGGCATCATACCGGCATCCATCACTTCTCCCATTCCCCGTGTAAGTTATCCTTTTTATGATTTTTTAAATATAATTATCAGATTACGGGAATGAGTAGGAACATAACTGGTCATAACAGAGTTCATAACAAGCATAACGAGAGTCCATAACAAGAGATCAGGTACTACATTCCCGTAATGTGATAATCATGAGTTAGGAGTTAATTATAACAGGTATTAGGTTTTAACATGTCAATGACAAGTGTTCAGGTAGATGACAGGTAATAAGTCATTCCATAATAGGGGACATGTGGTAAATGATAACATAACAAGTATGTACACTGCGAGTGATAGAGTAATAGCTAAGCACAATCAAGCGGAGCTGAGTAAGCTGGAGGTATGAACAGCGAACAGTGTTCAAACACTAAAGCGCTTGGCGAGGTTACCGGGACAACTCGGCTTAAAGTGCGAGTAGAAAATTCAGCAGCATCTCGCCTAGTGAATTTAGTGAATAAAGCGCTGAGCGAGCATGCCTACCAGGCGTAGCTGAAAGACCTAATGGTCTGAGCGCACTTTTCTTTCAAGATTGTGGGCGAGAGAGCCCGGAGGCTAAAGTACGCTCGGAGTCTAAACGCACTCTCGGTAGCTACCACGAAACCCATAAGAGTACAAGCCTGAAACCATTAGGCAGGCAGCCTGGGAGTGGACAGAAACCCAGTGTCGGAGCAAGAGTACCTGCACGAGATGTTAGTACCACACGAGCATGCATTCAAATGTAGTAATGTTTAGTCTACCGTAGAGTGGAGAAGCCCGGAGGCTGATAGGGCCCGGTGGCCAAGTAGAAAGCCCAAAAGTTGAAAGGGCCCGGAGGCCAAGTAGGGAACCCAGAGGCTAACGACCACGAAGGGTCGGCCACATGGTATATATCAGTAAAAATACATCACAGGCATAGTATATGTACAGGAATAAAACTACCCTAGTACAAGCAATCATCACAGGCATATACACGTACAATCATGGACACTCGACCACATACAATTACAAGAACACAGCCCAATATAAAATACATTTAAACACAGAATAAAATATGCGTTGACCCGACGAAGCGGGGAAACCCAAATGGAGGTAAGGACACTCGCCTAAATCTCCGAAAAGGCCAAAAACTCTGAAATCTTTGAAATTTGCGCACGCGCCAAAAAATATATATATAATTATTTTAGAGAGAGAAAGAGAAGAGAAGAGAAGAGAAAGAGGTAAAGAGAGAAAGATGAGAGAGAGAGAGAGAGAGAGCCGGGGCTGCTCACGTAGCCCTTGATCAAGGAGGCCCCACGATGACCCATGGGCCCAGGGGGCCTTGCCGGCCCTCTGTCAGCTAGGGAGCTGGCCGACGGCGACCTTGGGAGCCGCAGGCATCCAACAGAGAAGGGGAGGGGGGAGAGAGACAAGGAAAGAGTTAGAGAGGGAAAGGAGAGAAAAGAGAGAGAGGGTTGTTGCCCCCTCCTCTACCCGCGCACAGGGGGCCATCCTGGCCCCCTGGCCGCCCATGGCCACCGGCGACGCTCAGCCTAGGGGTGGCGCCGGCCACCCCAAAAAGAAGGAGAAAAAGGGAGTTTTTGGGTTTGGAGGTGGAGAACATGAGTGGTTGTGGTGGAGATGGTGATTTTGGGTAGTGGTGGAGAAATTGAAGGAGATGAGAGGAGGAGGAGGGGTAGGGTGTTGTGGGGGTGGAGTTTGGAGTGAAGAAGATGATGATGGTGGTGGTTAATTTGAAGAAGAAGAAGGTGGAGATGGAGTTGGTTTGATTTGGAGGAGGATGGAGATGGAGATGGTGGTGTTGAAGTTATTATTGGAGATGGGGAAGGTGGCTGGAGTGGGCGTCTTCTCACCGGAGGTGGTCGCCGGAGCACCGGAGTTGGGCTCGGTTGGGGCGTCGGCCAAAATGGAGAAGAAGGAGAAGAGGAGAAAGATGAAGAAGAGAAGGGAGAATGAGAAAGAAAAAGGAAAAGAAAAGGAAAATGAAAAAGAGAGAGATTGATGGAAAAAAGAGAGATGGATGTGAAAGAGGTTGGGGATGTGACCGGGCCCATGTGGGCTAGGTCGGCGGGTGGAGTGATGGGGGAAAAGAAAGAAAGAAAGGAAGGAAAGATTCCAAAAAATATAATATAATAATAAGGTCAGAAAATATCGACTGTTCCAGAAAAATCTCCAAAAATACTCAAAGGTAGAAAATATTATCCTGAGAAATAATACGAAATCTATTTTCAGAAATAAAATCCCGTTTTCAAATTAAAAATTCTGAAGTCAACCGTCGATACCGGTCTACACCGGGTCGGCCGGATTTTGATAAATTTTGAAAAATCTCAAAAAATGTATTAAATAAAAATATATGATTCTAAGATGCAATGCGAAAGCTAAATTCAGAAATTCAATTCCAATTTTAAACTAAAAATCCTGAAATCAACCAGCGATATTGGCTAACACCAAATCCGATAGAATTTTGATAAATTCAGAAAATTCTCAGAAAATGTATTTATATAGAAAATATGATTTTAAGAAATAATATGAAAAGCCATTTCTAGTAATTTCACTATTAGTAAATTAAAAATCCGAGAATCGATCAGCGGCACTGGTCGACACCGGTTTTGAAGATTTTCAATTTTATTCAGAGAAATTTCAAAAAATCATAAAAAATATAGAATATTGGAAAACGATGTTTGAAACTGAAACTGATCAAATTTAAATATCAAAAAGATCAAATCGAGTAATACACTAAGATCGGGTCCCCGGTTCAGATTAGGGCTGATTCCGAGTCCACGAATCCAGATTTAAGGCAAAACGATCATATAAATTATTCATAATACAAAACAAATACATGAAGTAAATCGAAAAATATGATCAAAAAATCTAAATATGCAACTAAGTACGTATTCCGAGAGCGGGGTGTTACACCTTAAATGAAAACGAGCTTTTGAAAAATAAAAATAATTTTGATCTTGTTTTGAAGAAAAATGAGGTTTTATTTTCAAAACTTGATTTTGTTGTAAAAGAAAACTATTCTTTAAAAATTAAAATTGTTTAATTTCAAAAGAATTGGATTTAGTTTCAAAGGAAAATATTTTTTGAAAAATAATTTTTCTTCTCATGTTTGTCATGTATCTATTGCTCCATCTACTAATGATAAACATGTTGCAGGCTCCACTTCTTCTTCAATCATTAAAAATGATATTTATATTTTGAAGAAGAGTGTAGATTGTTTGGGTTCCACTTTGAGCCATTGTACTATGAGCTATACACGATTGAAATTCATGTTTCATAAGAAACATGCTGTACATATTCATGCACACAAATCTCGGCATACACATGCTCATCATGCTCACACACATGATTTTATGTATGCTCATGTGTACACTTGTACACATTGTAGATGTAAGGGCCATTTTTCAAAATTTTGTTATGATAGGATACATAATTCAAAATTTGCAAATAAATTTGTTTGGGTTAAGAAAGGTGCTAACTCACATGGATCCAAAAAGATATGGGTACCAAAATCTACTCCTATTATATTTGATGTAGTGTGGGCTCTCACAGGACGTGAGGGCATTGATACCTTGATGGTGAATCTGATCCGAGCTTTAAAGATCATATTTATGGATGCATCACTTTCAAGGGGTGTTTAGGTGGGAAGAACCACCATGTTTTGGACACCTAGAGACTTGTTCATATGGTTTGATAACTATCTCTAAACTTTCATTTTTATTTATATATTAATATTGATATTTTAGCATTATTAGTTTTCATACTCATTATGTTTAAATGCAATGCCTATCAAACTTGTAATATATATAGATAGTTTTTGAGATACACCCATGTTCATATGAATTCATATTTTTATATTCTCACTACTGTTTAACTAATATGTATATCCTAACTCAAATAGCACGTGCATTTAGCCTAATGATCATGTTCGTTTATGTTTTTGTGTTTCATGATTTGATTACTTGTTTAGATGTAACTTTCATTAAAACTTGTGTTTATACTTGTACAACTAGTGAGCCGCATTTGATTATTATATGTTTCTACTTTATTACTCATTTGTACCTATTAGATGTACTTGTATAACCTTATTTTGATGATTCTTGCATCTTAACTTGTATTCCCTATTTTTGTACATGTTTTCATCTTTTGTTTCATGTATATGTTAATTTTGTGCAAAACTATAGATATACATGTCTATCCTAAAGACACTTGCTTTTCATGCAATATTCTTTTATGGACTTGCTTATTTTGGGATATGTATGTTTACTTTTAGTTTCAACAATCTTGAAGCTTGTTTAGTTTTTGATAAAAATAGAATTTTTTTTGGTTTGATGATTTCGTTTCAAATTGAGCTTCAATGCCTTAACTCTATGAATTTTTTCATTACATGATTCTTACACTCGATATATCGTGTTTACTCATGATTTTTTTCTCATGAGAATATATTTGTTTTATTGCTTTTTGAGTGTCATTTCTCGTGTAATTTTCATGTTTCATGGATACATTTGTGTTTTATTCCTTACTTGAAGGATTTAGTACTAGTTTTTAAAATATCATAAAACCAGTTTCGTATTCTTCAATTGGTAGAGTTTTCAAACATGTTAAATTGTTTTCAAACTCTTATGTTTGAAAACCTCAACCAGTCTAAGGGCAGTTGGATGGGTGATCATACCTTGTATACCCTTGATCGAAAATCTATTTAAACATGTGCATGAAAGGGAGGTAATTATGAGTTATACATATCTAAATTTATTTTTTATACTCATGTTTTCTATATATGTATGGATCATATTTAAATTAACATTATATTGCTCTGATACATACATATAAATATTTCTTGTGCTTTAAACATACATGTCCATACATTTTTAGCACAAATTATTTCTTTCTGAGCTTGATTTAGTCCTTAATATTAATTATTTTTCAATTGGTATCATATACAAGTTTATGCATTATTTTTATTAGTATTTCATAAAGGAGGAGAAAAATTCTTATTTTATCTTTCAATTGTTTTATTTTCAATTGGTATCTTACTTTCACTCTTTAAGATGAAATATACTTTGTTTTGATATATGCTAACATTTTCAATGTTGATATCAATAATCTTAAATTGGTATTATTCTTAATTTAGTATCTTTATTATAATAGCTTAAAACAATAAAAAGATTGGTTTTAGTGTTTACCTAAAATTATTGGTTTTACTTTCAATTGATATCATGTCCCTCCATTGGTATCAATTCATAAAAAGATTATTTCCTTTTCATTGGTAAAAAGAATGTTTAAATTTTCAATTAATAAAAAATTATTTTTTTTCAATTGGTTCTTTAAATTGGTTGTTTTATTGGTATCAATATTTTGTTTAAAATATGTTATATTTATTGGTATTGATTATTTGTCTTCACCCCTATGTTGATGAGTGAGAAAAAGAGGGAGAAGAATTTAGGATTATATATGCATGTTTATTTAACGTTTATATTATATATATATATATATATATATATATATATATATATATATATATATATATATATATATATATCTTGTTTTTATTTGATATTTATGAGCTACATTGCATATCTTTATGTGTTTATTGATTATGCATACGTTAAGGGGGAGCATTTATGAAGCCTATCCTTAATGAATGCATATATAACCTTATAAGTTTTGTCATCATCAAAAAGAGGGAGATTGTTGGCCCAGAGATCTTTCACCTTAGTTTTGATGATGACTAACTTATGAAGGTTAGTTTATTAATGATGTTGTATTTAATAAGTTTCAGATATTGATCAAGATCTTAGTAGAGATTTGACTTCAATAAGAGATTCACAGTCAAAGTGTTGTAGGAAACAGTGTTAATTTAAGAGCTCACATCGTAGCGAACGCATCAAGCTCACTTGGATCGAGTCATCTTGAAGATGGAGATCGACAAGAAGACTTCGTTTGTTTTGTATTAGTTTGGTTTAGATCATGTGTAAGGATAGACTAGTATTGATATGCTCAAGTACACACACACACAAAAGATAAATAGTTTTTGGTTTCTGTTTAACCATTTTGGACTTTCAAGTTTACACATATGGTTTTTATGAATAGAAAGAATCAAAAGAAGTTTTACATGGTTTAATGTGTATTGGATTTCATCATATACATTTATATTTCATATCTAAAAACTTATTTTGATGATTCTTATTCATGTGTTTAGAGTTTTGTCTTTAACAAAACTTAGTTTTGGATTTAATGTCAAAAATATAGATATATCTTTTATATGTGTAATGAATTCTATTCATACATACTATGCTTCAAATATATTTCAATATCTTGTTTTTGTATTTGAACATGTTTTTGAGAAATAGTTTTTCATTTTGAAGTCTTCTCAAAAACTCTTGAAGACAAAATTAAAACGAGTTTTGAAAATACAGTTTTTGGTTCAAGCTTAACTTCTAATGCATCAAAAATAGTTCAAATTATTTGTAATATGGGTTGATCTTTGATCAGACATATTTGTATTTCAAGTGCTTACATGAACTTATTTTTGTGAATTTTATGTGATTTTATGGGATTTTATGAGTATTTAAAAGACAAAGTTTTCAAACTCTAAAATCTTAACCTGAGCATGCTGGCAGTCGACCGACCGGTCGACCGGACCAGATCGCGATCGACCTGGAGGTCGACTGATGTGCACAGATACGTGCACACAGCCTTGGCCTTGGGCCGGTCGACCGGACGGACTACCGATCCAGAGAGCTTGCTCTCTGGATCTGGCCCCGGTCGACCAACCGGTTGACCGACTAGAGAGTTCACTCTCTGGTTCTGGCCTCCGTCGATTGGGCGGTCGACCGACAGGCAAATTACCTTGGGGCGATTGTTTGGCCCATCAACCGACAACCCCAATGGTTAGAAATCTGATTATTGGCCGGTCGACCGGGCGATCGACAACAGGTCATTCTGGACCTATTTTGACCCCAACGACTATATTTTCATATCCCTATAAAAATGGGTCTTTGGGGGCCGTTTCTCATAAGATTTTCAAGAGTAATTTTTCTTATTTTCTTAAGAGTTTTCAGCAAGTTTTCAAAAGAGGTTTTGTGCCATAATTCTCTCTCTTTATTTGTTTTCAAAGTTTTTGGAAAATCAAAGAAAAGCTAGATTTAGGAAATTTTTTTTGTTCTTCATTTTACATATCTTCCAAGAAGTTTTTTTCCAAGTGTTTTTCTTTATTATTTCTTTTTCAAAACACTTTATTTTCTCACATACTTGAGCTATCATCTCAAATCTATCTTTAGGATCTTTATTTTGTGAGAAAATTGTTTGTGATCCTTTGAGATCACCGAGAGAGAGTTTGTGATCTTTGTGATCACCAAGTGTATTTTTCTTTACTTGTGCTAGGCTTCAGCCCACCTCTTGTGTAGAGCTTTTGTGTTTGAGAGAGGAGTTGTGTACTCTCTGTGTTGAGTTGTAATTCCTCAGTAGAGATCCCTTTGTGGAAGGTCCTGTGTGGACATAGTGGAAATCCTTCTGTGTGAAGGCGGGGACATAGAGCAATAGCTCAATCATCGAAATATATCTTCACGTTTGCGTTTGATCTACTATCTCTCAACTCTGTCTCTCTTATATCTTGCATTATTATTAATTATTCATATTCATATACATGCTTGGTATTGTTTGTGTGCCCACACTTGTGTTGATCCAAGAAGCTTATTAAAGCACCCCGACTCTTAGTCTAGAGGAATCTAAAGAAGTAGCTCCAGAGCCCTTCATGGGGAATTCATGCTCACTCTTGGTTACGCATAGTGTGTTTGCAATTAAGATTTTAATTCTGCATCATTTGTTCTAAATTAGCTAATACACCTATTCACCCCCTTCTGAGTGAACTTTCACACTAGGCTTGACGTCAAGAAGCTTTTCAAAGTATGACCCATCTTCTCCCTCACCCTTGCTTCACAACACAAAACTTAAACATCAACTCATTAAGATCTATTAGAAGGTAAGCATGAGATGAGAAGCAAGTGCACAAAATGTATGAGTTAAAGTTGAGTAGATGAAATCAAACTTGCATCACAAGTAAGCTAATGCAAATATTAAATCATCAAAATCAGTTAGAAGCAAGCATGAAATAAGAGAGTTAGTTGTAAGTTAGCATGTTAGAACTTAGAACCCATCATCATGAGCCATCAATGGCTCTTGCAAAAGCAAGGCCTTGTATGATGCTATGAGATTCATGTGGGTTATCAATCAAAAGTTAGAGAATTAGAGGGTTAGTAATGAGATTACCATGAGAGAAAATCTAGCTAAGCATCATTTAGGAAGTTAGAGGAGAAACAATAGAAGGAAAGGATGAAGCTTTATAAAATTTATCACTCATCTATTACATCAACACTTTCTTTCTCCTATGAATCACTCTCTATCCTAATACATGATCTAAAAAAGAAAGAAAAATAAAAAAAAGAAGAAGAAAATCCTACACTATACTAAAGAGAAGAAACCCTAATCCTAACCTCCTCTCCTGTATTCTGGCTCATCAATGCAGTATTTATAGGCAAAAGTGACTTGGGGAGCACGCGACGTTGCCATGCGTCAAAGATCAGGGCCAATGGCCCTTATTTGGCCGCATAAACGCGGCCAAAGCCGCGCTTGCAATATCAGGATCAAGGCCGTTGGCCCTGATCTTTTGACTGGTGATGTGTCTGGCTTCTAAAGTCTTCTATATATACTTTGTTTTACGTAGGTTAGATCCGCATTTCTCTAGATATGACTACAATATGGGAGAATCTAATGTGTTCTTCTAGAAGCTCTTTGTCATGGCCTCCAAGAAGTCGAGATTAATTACCCAAAATGGATTCAATTAAGCTCATACTGCAACTTTGCCCCTATACACTTATAATCTGTATAAGAGACCAAAATACGAGTGAGAAATAATATTTTATTCATAAACCGGACAGAAAAATGCGATATAAAATGCAGAGTTGATGACTAATCAGGTATGTTTTGTTAAACTTCTTCCACAAATGTCTCATACACACTCTGTGTTTTGTATGTAGAAATAACACCCCAATATTTCTTGTAACCCCATTTCTTGATCACTAATGATGGTGATGTTCTCCAAGTCAGTCTCTACTGCCTCTTTGAGATATTCTAGGAACCATGTCCAAGTCACTTCAGACTCTCCTTTCACGACTGCAGATGCCATAAGAAATAACCCATTATTCTCATCTATGGCAGTAGCTGACAACAAAGTCCCAAGATACTTACTCCTCAAATGATAGCCATGAAAACCACCTAGAGGGGGGGTGAATAGGTGATAAGGCTAATCTAGAAACTAAATGTCGAAGCTAAAATTATTTTGCACAAACTTAATACAACCAACAAGTGTAGCCGAATTCCCCGTGAAGGGCTCTTGACTAACTCCTCTTGATTCCCCTAGATAAGGGTTGAGGTGCTATATGAAGCTCTGTGGTTAAGTACAAGTGAGGCACACAAGCAACCAAGCATACAATAGATATGACAATATAAAAGATGCAAGACACAAATGCAAGCAATAAGATATGAATGATATGACAATAAGAATGATGCTATGCACAACACAAATAAAGAGAGAGATAAGAGTCAATGGATCAAACGCAAACACAAAGATATATTCCGAGGTTCGAGCCCTAGCTCAACGTCCCCGCCTTCACCGAGAAGGATTTCTAATCTACATACTCCCACCGAGGGAACCTCCACCAAAGAGGATTTGTTACAACACAAGGAGTATCGAACTCCTCTCTCAAACACCACCTCACAACCGAGGGGTAGGCCCGTAGCCAAATAACAACCACAATCACCTCTACCGAAGAGGGATACAAACCACCAAGCTCCACCTCACACAAGAGGGAGCAAACACCAATCTCCGCCTCTACCAAAGAGGGAGCAAACCACAACCCAAATACACAACCTCAACCTCTACCAAAGAGGGAGCAACTAACAAATGAGAGTTTACAAAAAGTGATCACAAAAGATCACAAACTCTATCTCTTTTCCACAAACAAAAGATCCTAAATAGATTAGGATAGAAGATAGCTCAAGTGTGGAAAACAAAGTTGTTTTGATCAAAGAAAATCTCTTGGGAAAATATCAAATTGATATAGAAATGAAGAACAAGAAACTAATTCCCAAAAACCTATTTTCTTTGAAAATAACAAAACACTTTAAAACAAATAAAATGAATCTTTTTTCTCTTTAAACACTTTTGAAAACTTGTTTTTAAAACCAGAGAATGGGGAAAAAATTTGCTCTGAAAATCTTAGCCAAAATCTTAAAGAAATGGGGTTTATATAGGTCAAACAGAAAACTAGCCGTTAGGCTGATCTGTCAGCCTGACAGGCTTGCGGTCGACCGGCCGGTCGACCGCCAACGGTCATAAATATGACAGTTGGGGCATCCCGGTCGACCGACCCGGTCGACCGCCCAAAAACAGAGAGCAAAGCTCTCAGGCCGGTCGACCCGTTCGGTCGACCGTGCCCTGTGCCTGGCCAACATGCACAAGTCTGTGCACGTCGGTCGACCGACCCTGGAACACGGTCGACCGTCCGGGTCGACCGCCAGAGCCTGGCAGGCAACAGTTTGGGTCAGAAAAACTTGTTAAAAATATTCTAATAAATACTTAAAAATCTTCTAAAAATCCCCAAATATAGTTTTAACATTTTGCATTGATATATAAACATGTGATAAAAAGTTCAACTCAATATCAAGCAATTCAAACTATTTTTGTGTTTTGAAAGTTTTACCAAAAACCAAAACTTGTATTTTATCAAACATGTATTTTTCAACACATGAATAGGAAAGTCAAAATAAGTTTGTATAAGAAGTTTAAGCATGCATGTATAACTAGAATACATCTACTATACATATAAACCATTTAAACTTATTTTGATCAATCTATTCATGAAAACCAATATCGGTTAAACTAAAAACCGAAAAATCATAAAACGTGTGTGTTGTGCACTTGAGCATATCAATTATTCTAAGCTTTACAAATGGATCTAAAGCACACTAAACTAAACTAGGATACCTAAGTCTTCATGACAATCTTCAATCTTCAAGTAGACTCGATCCCAAACGTGATCCACCGAGTGCAAAGGTATGATCTTGATGCTCGGGCACTGGAATCACCATGAAAAGCTTCTAAACTCCTTGTTGAAGCTAATCACCAACTAATATCTTGCTAAATGATCTGAAACTTAAAATCACAAGATTATTAGTAACCATAACTACATGAGTTAATCATCATCAAAACTAGAGTGGAAGGCCTCTAGGCCAACAATCTCCCCCTTTTTGATGATGACAAAACTCATGGAGTTATATATGCATGGATTAAAGTTAAGCTTCAAAGAAGCTCCCCCTTAACTCATGCATAAAACAAATAAACATAAATATGCAATGAATGACAATGCAAAAATAATTAAAGGCTCTAGATACCCAATGAAATGTTCAAAATCAAAACATGCTCTAGATACCAATAAAAATTAAACTAAATTAAACTTAATATATGCAAAACATAAATATGCATATATAAAACTCAAACAAACTCAAAATCTTTCTTCCCCTTTTTGTCAATCATCAATAAAGGGGTAAAAACAAAACTAAATCAATAAATTTTTCTCCCCCTTTTTGTCTAAAACAAGGAATCAATAAAGGGGTAACAATCAATTAGGATATCAATTGAAAATATGTCAAAGTAGCATTTTGATACCAATTGAAAGTAAACATAGATCAATAAATAAATGGTATATGCTATATACATTCATGAAGAGGAAGACGCTAAGTTAGCTTCCCTACAAATATGCATTACATGAAGAAGGGATGACAAGCCCTAATTCACATAACACATAATCTCTAATGTATAAAAGGAGATGTGAAGCTCCCCCTACACACGTGTACCATATAAAGAAGAGTTGTCAAGCTCCTCAATATAAGATACACTCATCATGAATCTATATGTAGAAGAGATGTTAAGCTCTCCTTGCATATAGGAAATATAAATCAAAAAATTTTGAATATCTTCTTTAAACAAAATTTTGAGATACCAATTGAAATCATTCAAATAAACATCTTGATATCAAAAGAGAGTAATTTTTTTTTAAGAATATGATATTAATTTGAATTTTTTTATTTATTTTCTATCATAAAGTAAGGGAGTGGAAATACCAATTGAAATATGAAAATCGAATTTTCTCCCCCTTTATAAAATACAAACTAAACACATGCATAAGCTTGTATAAAAATACCAATTGAAAACTAATCAATTGAAATATGATAGTCATTAGCAATTCAAGCTTAGCATAAACAAAATTTGTGCTCAAGATATATGGATATAATAAGCACAAATAAAACATATATGTATGAAAATTAGATACCAATAGAAATTGATACCATTTAAATTGAAAGTATACATACATAAACAACATATGAGTATACAAGAAGAATCAAAATTGATACCAATTGAAAGAGTTCAATGATACCAATTAAAACAACAATCATAGCAAGTGTATACCTCATATTACTAAACTAAGATTACGAACTAGTTAAATGGAAAATCTTGTTAACGAGTACGAAATCCTTCAAGTAAGGAATAAAAACAAATTATTTTTCATAAAACATGAAATTCACATGTTATTCAACACTCAAGTCAATAAAGCACATATAGAACTCATGAAAATAAAACATGAGCAAACAAGTAGGGTGAGTGCATAATTAAAAATGTGAAGATCACGATCATGAAAGTATATTCAATTAAGCTCAATTATTCCTTAAACATAAAAACTCATCAAAAACTATTTAATCTTCAAGGTATATGTATGTCTTATACAATCTAAAGTATACATACATATCCAAACACAACGAGTCCACTAAGATATATGCATGAAGGCACGTGGCTCAAAAGGATGTATATGTATAATCAATAGTTTGAACAAGATGGACATATACATGAAGTTAAATATAAACACATGAAAACATGGATAATATGAAAAACTAAATTTCCATTAAAAACAAATTTGTACTTCAAAGTATATGTATGATTTGTCAACACAAAAAGTATACATACATATCCCTAAACACAATTGAGTCCATATATATATATATAGATTTGCATGAAAGGCAAATGACTCAAGGGGTATACATGTATATCTTAAAGTTTGGCAAAATAGACATATACATGAAATGAAAACACATGATCATAAAATAAATTCAAAATGGAAATACAAGTTTAAAATGTATGGATCATCAAAATTAGACTATACTAGCACATCTAATGGGTTCAAATAAGCATTCAAACACAAACATATATAGATTTATTTGTGACCCACTATATGTACAAGTATAAATCTTAGTTTTAATAAAAACTAATATTTAAACATGTAATCAAAACATGAAGCATCAAAAATAAGATAAAATCATCATGACAAAACTAAACATGATTATTATGTAAATCCACATGTCATTAGAACTATGATGTACATGATAGCTAAGCTAAGGTGAGAACACTAAATATGGGTCCATATAATCATGGGTGTCTCAAATACTATACATGTATGTCATAAGTCTAATTATCATGGCATTTTCATAATAATCTAAAAACAATAAATCATGCTATAAACACTAATTATGAAAGCATGTAAACAATAATTGGGAGTAAGAGATTTATACCAAAACCGATGAGGGCATCTCTCTAGTCTCCAAAACATGCTGGTCATCTCCACCAAACTTCCCTTGAAAGTGATGCATCCAAATAGTTTCCTTTAAGCACGGAACGCATCTACTCCAAGGTACCGCTACTCTCACGTCATGTGAGAGCCCACACCTACATCATAAACAATAGGGGTGGTCTTTGGTACCCATATCTTTTTGGGTCCATGGGGGTTAGTACCTTCTCTAACCCAAACAAAATTATTTGCTAAATTAGAAACATGTATACGATCATAACAAAATTTAGCAAGGTGGCCCTTACGTCCACAATGTGTACAAGTATACACATGAGCATACAAGTGATGATGGTGTCCGTGGGAAGCATGTGTATGCCGTGGAGGGTGTGCATGCATAATAGATGGAACTAGTTTCTTTTGAAACAAAGTTTCCAAACGTGTATGGCTCTTGACACATTGGCTCAAAGTGGAGCTCAAACAATCTACACTCTTCTTTAACAAACAAATATCATCATTAATCTTAGAAGAAGAGGTGCATGCAATGGGTGTGCTAGAAGGTGAAGTTACACTAGCATGGCAAACATGAGAATCTATTTTATTTTCTAAAACTTCTTTTTTCTTTAAACAAACATTTAAATCATTTGAAATAAAAATTATTTTATTTTTCAAAGCAACATTTCTTTTAAAACAAAACTAACTTTTGAAGACAAATTTTCATTTTTCTTCAAAACATCATTACAATCATTGTTAGATTTTAAAAATTTGTTTTCTTTTAGAGCAAGGTCTAGTTGAGATCTCAATGAATCCCTTTCATTATAGACCTCAACCTTCTCTTGCAAAACATTGTTAAGTCTAGAATGCAAACTTTTATTTTCATTAACAATTCCTAGACTTTTCTTTTTCAACAAATTATATTTTTCAATTAATTTTTCACAAACAATGGATAGTTCTTCATTCAAAGCATGGGCATCAACAAATTCATCACATGAAGAACTAGAATCAAAACTATCTAGTTGAGTTTCCTATTGTACCTCAAGGGAGTCATTCCCTTGGACCATTAAGCATTGTGACTCGGATTCTCCACTAGACTCCTCTTCTTGTTGGATTGGCATTTGAAGCTTGGAGGAGGATGTGGTTGTCAACATGTTCCACACTGCAAATGCGGAATCAAAGTTAGAAACATGCATAAGATCTTCTTTAGAAAGCGTGCTTCTAATAGCCTCAAGGGCTTGTGCATTAGCCTCTATATGCTTGCTATCACTAAGGTAGGATTCCTTGGTAATGGCAAGGTGAACCTTATATCCTAGGGCTTGTAGGTAAATGGACATCCTAGTCTTCCAAACAACAATGTTGGAAGGGTCAAACATAGGAGGGGTCATGAAGTCCATGGGTCCAAACTAAATGTGTGCAAACAAAAATATGTGCAAATGCAAATGATAGATTAGCTAAACCAAGATCTCACTCCTAGATTGTTAAACCTAAGTATCAGGAGCGTAGGCTCTGATACTAATTGAAAACCACCTAGAGGGGGGTGAATAGGTGATAAGGCTAATCTAGAAACTAAATGCGGAAGTTAAAATTATTTTGCACAAACTTAATACAACCAACAAGTGTAGGCGAATTCCCCGTGAAGGGCTCTGGACTAACTCCTCTTGATTCCCCTAGAAAAGGGTTGAGGTGCTATATGAAGCTCTTGTGGTTAAGTACAAGTCAGGCACACAAGCAACCAAGCATACAATAGATATGACAATATAAAAGATGCAAGGCACAAATGCAAGCAATAAGATATGAATGATATGACAATAAGAATGATGCTATGCACAACACAAATAAAGAGAGAGAGATAAGAGTCAATGGATCAAACGCAAACACAAAGATATGTTCCGAGGTTCGAGCCCCTAGCTCTACATCCCCGCCTTCACCGAGAAGGATTTCTAATCCACTATACTCCCACCGAGGGAACCTCCACCAAAGAGGATTTGTTACAATACAAGGAGTATCGAACTCCTCTCTCAAACACCACCTCACAACCGAGGGGTAGGCCCGTAGCCAAACAACAACCACAATCACCTCTACCGAAGAGGGATACAAACCACCAAGCTCCACCTCACACAAGAGGGAGCAAACACCAATCTCCGCCTCTACCAAAGAGGGAGCAAAGCACAACCCAAATACACAACCTCAACCTCTACCAAAGAGGGAGCAACCAACAAATGAGGGTTTACAACAAGTGATCACAAAAGATCACAAACTCTATCTCTTTTTCACAAACAAAAGATCCTAAATAGATTAGGATAGAAAATAGCTCAAGTGTGGAAAATAAAGTGTTTTGATCAAAGAAAATCTCTTGGGAAAATATCAAATTAATATAGAAATGAAGAACAAGAAACTAATTCCCAAAAACCTATTTTCTTTGAAAATAACAAAACACTTTAAAACAAATAAAATGAATCTTTTTTCTCTTTAAACACTTTTGAAAACTTGTTTTTAAAACCAGAGAATGGGAAAAAATTTGCTCTGAAAATCTTAGCCAAAATCTCAAAGAAATGAGGTTTATATAGGCCAAAAAGAAAACTAGCCGTTAGGCGGATCTGTCAGCCTGACAGGCTTGCGGTCGACCGGCCGGTCGACCGCCAACGGTCATAAATATGACTTGGGGCATCCCGGTCGACCGACCCGGTCGACCGCCTAAAAACAGAGAGCAAAGCTCTCAGGCCGGTCGACCCGTTCGGTCGACCGTGCCCTGTGCCTGGCCAACGTGCACAAGTCTGTGCACGTCGGTCGACCGCGGTCGACCGACCCTGGAACACGGTCGACCGTCCGGGTCGACCACCAGAGCCTGGCAGGCAACAGTTTGGGTCAGAAAAACTTGTTAAAAATATTCTAATAAATACTTAAAAATCTTCTAAAAATCCCCAAAAATAGTTTTAACATTTTGCATTGATATATAAACATGTGATAAAAAGTTCAACTCAAATATCAAGAAATTCAAACTATTTTTGTGTTTTGAAAGTTTTACCAAAAACCAAAACTTGTATTTTATCAAACATGTATTTTTCAACACATGAATAGGAAAGTCAAAATAAGTTTGTATAAGAAGTTTAAGCATGCATGTATAACTAGAATACATCTACTATACATATAAACCATTTAAACTTATTTTGATCAATCTATTCATAAAAAACAATATCGGTTAAACTAAAAACCGAAAAACCATAAAACGTGTGTGTTGTGCACTTGAGCATATCAACTATTCTAAGCTTTACAAATGGATCTAAAACACACTAAACTAAACTAGGATACCTAAGTCTTCTTGACGATCTTCAATCTTCAAGTAGACTCGATCCCAAACGTGATCCACCGAGTGTAAAGGTATGATCTTGATGCTCGGGCACTTGAATCACCATGAAAAGCTTTTAAACTCCTTGTTGAAGCTAATCACCAACTAATATCTTGCTAAATGATCTGAAACTTAAAATCACAAGATTATTAGTAACCATAACTACATGAGTTAATCATCATCAAAACTAGAGTGGAAGGCCTCTGGGTCAACAAGCCATCCACACCCAAGAAAGGCCTACAGCTCATCTTAAACCCTTGAATGCAACTCTTGAAAGACACAAATATCCTTTGAAATTCTCTGTCAGTTTTTAGTAGGTAATTAACATGATTCTCAGGATTTCTTGCTACGAATTTTGTTTTCAGAGCAGGAGTATAATTGTAGCTTTTTTCAACATTCCCAAATATCAACTCCTTAGCTCTTTCCTTAGCTCTCCAAGCTCTACCATAAGGGAGTTTTAGAGAAAATTTCTTATCTACAAGATTTATTATCTCTCCTGAGTCATATTGGGATTCTCCGTCACATCTTTCACCAACATCATGGTCACCCACTTAGAAGGTGGGCTCTTTTTACCAGACTTGTAAACTCCACAACATGAGTGATTTGGATTCAGTATCTTTAGCTCAAATATCTGACCATCTTGTAGTCTGCTAGCTCTCATAAACTATTTACATATCTTATCAACACATTTTACATACTTGTCACTCTTATCCCATCTAAAATTGAAGTTTTGACAATGCTGAATTTAGATCCAACCTGAAAATTAGGGTGCTCAAAGTCTATATCAAACACTGCATTGCCCTCAATGATTTTTACTCTATTATATGTTGCCATTAAGTCCCCTTCATCTATGTTCCTTTGTTCCTCCTCCTCGTCCTCCTCATTTGATTTCTCTTCTGGATAAATATCATCAACTTCATCCTCTGAAAAATCATCATTATCAATCTCTACTTTGTCATCCTCCTCATATTGAAAAGATGCTGGCATTGAGGATGTAGAGATTGAAGAGCTATTTGTTCTAACTCTTATTGCAATTGCATTTTGCATCTTCAGCAACTCTACCAATAGACTGCTATTCATCATCAGAGAGCTTAATGTTTTGTTCCCCTCTTTCTCTAATTGACCTGAGGTGCCTTCTTCTCCTTCTAAACATGCTTAGATTCTCTCTCCAATCCTGACCCCTAGCTCTACTACTACTTATTCAACAGGAGCTGCCCTTGCTCTTCTCAGGTTACTGATGCTGTCGCTAATCAATGAAACTTAATGCCTTTCTTCCCTTGGTTTATCTCGTCTTCTGATTCCTTTAATAGTAATCGAGTAGCAATTGTTGCAGCTGATCATCAAATTTCACCACTTCATATACTTTTAGTTTTGTCACAGGAAAAGTTGCACTTATTACAGGGATGGAATCATCCCTCCAAGGTGCAATTGCAAGATGATAATCTTGAACATCTTGCAAATTTGGTATTATATAACTCAAATATCATGACCTTTTGATTCCCACACACATACTTCTTCCTCCAAGATCTCTGAATTTTATTCCAATAAACCCAAATCTTATCAATGTTATCATTGTGATATAAACATTTCTGCAACAAATAATAAAAAAGAAATCAATCAGAAATAAATACAACCAACACAATGAGAAATGAACCAGGACATACTGAAAATAATTTCATGCATAAAAGCATAAGAATGTGAAACCACCATATTATATACACCATAAAAGCACAATAGTGTATTGTACAGAAATAAAAGATCAAGATAGTAAAATCTATCAACACACTAATATCATCATTATACTTAAGTACTCAAAAGAACTTTGCATTAATTTCATTGGCAAAAATACGAGCAAACAAGTTTTAATTTGCTTCTTTTAACTTTAAAAATCTGTATAGTCTAAAAGTACTAAAATAGACCATCATTATATATTTTACAAGATTTATAAATAAATGCTAACATTCAAGTTAATGTACAAACTGATCGTAGTTAATCGATAATCATCATACAAAAACCTGAAAATATTCCAATTACAGCTTCATCAAGATTGTCATTTCAGTAAATTGAAATTTAAAGAAAATCAATTCAGAATTAACAGACCAACATGAGAACAGGTAGAGGAGGAAGAGGCTCCTGTATATGACTAAGGATGAACGAAACCAGCAACAACTACATATGATGATGATGATGATGGTGAAAACTAGAAAAGTCGTTTGAAAACTTCAACCTGCTTAAAAAATTTCAGCAAATTTCGTTTGGAACCTCTTGAAGCTTGCTCAAAAAATTCAATTATAGCTCCATAAATATAATGGGTAAAATAAGGGGAAAAACAGGAAGATGAATTATAAAGATGAGTTAGCAAAGTAGAATCACTAACATTCTTCCAGGAGTCATGATCTCTTCTCTAGAGCTTTCTCCAACTTTTATTGTTCCACGAGCTTCAATCCACACTCAAGCCAACTCCTGCTTCTAAATTGAGGTCCAAAACGATGCCAATCGTAACGATTTGCAATTGAGGTTGCAATAACAGGAAGGGGGGGGATCTAGGGTCGCTTGGTGTTTTAAGAGAGTGAACGAGTGTTTAAGAATTAGAGTGGGGATGCAGAATAGAGAGAGAAGGAAGAGAAGAGAGAGCGGCGAAGATCGCCAGCGAAGAGAGAGCGGCGAAGACCGCTCTAAGTTTTACCGTGTTTTTTGAGTTTTTTGAGAAAGAGAGTTTGAGAGAAAGCGAGTCAGAGAAGAGAGAGAAGAGTGGGTGTAATTTGATAATTTTTTTTCTAAACCGTTAAAAAACTAACAACAGTTTACAAAGGAATAAATTGATTGTTTTTAAAGAATTGAAGAGTAATTGAGCAATTATAATAATTTAAAAGGAAATTTCAGAAATATAAAAAATTAGAGGGGAAATATGAGAATAAACTTTTTTTGCCCGTTCCTTTTTTTTCCTCCTCAATTCACAATAAATCAATAGAGAGAGCCGTTTAAGTTATGATCTCATCCAAACTTTCCCCAATTTCTTTCCATTTGTGATAAAATCTGGTCTGCTTGCAAAAAAAACCTAGGTTTCTTGATTTTCTTTGATCTTATCCGATCTCTGAAATCCAATCCGATAGATCTCGCCGCGATCGCCAATATGATGTCCAGATCGTACACCAACCTGCTGGATCTCGCGTCGGGGAACTTCCCGGCGGTCTCCGGTGGCGGGGGAATGCGATCCTCCAAGCGCCTCTCCCGCGTGATGACCGTCCCCGGTACCCTCGCCGAGCTCGACGACGAGGATCGCGCCAACAGCGTCTCGTCGGACGTCCAGTCGTCGCTCATCCAGGATAGGATCATCATCGTCGCGAATCAGCTGCCGGTCAAGGCCAAGCGCCGGCCCGATAACAGCGGGTGGAGCTTCTCGTGGGACGAGGACTCGCTCCTCCTTCAGTTGAAGGACGGGCTGCCTGACGACATGGAGGTGATCTACGTCGGCACTCTTCGGGTCGAGGTCTCGGGCAGCGAGCAGGACGATGTCTCTCAAGCGCTTCTTGAACGATTCAAGTGCGTACCGGCGTTCTTGCCCGCAGATTTGCTGGATAAGTTCTATCATGGGTTCTGCAAGCAGTTGCTTTGGCCGTTGTTTCATTACATGCTGCCGTTCTCGGCCGACCATGGTGGCCGATTCGATCGGTCGCTTTGGGAAGCTTATGTTTTGGCTAACAAGTTGTTCTCGCAGAAAGTGATTGAGGTGATTAATCCCGAGGACGACTACGTTTGGATCCATGACTATCACTTGATGGCGCTGCCCACGTTCTTGAGGAGGAGGTTCAATAGGCTGCGAATGGGGTTCTTTCTTCACAGCCCGTTCCCATCATCGGAGATTTATCGGTCGCTTCCGGTGAGACTGGAGATTTTGAAGGCTCTGTTGAATTGTGACTTGATTGGGTTCCATACGTTTGATTATGCGAGGCATTTCCTTTCTTGTTGTAGTAGGATGCTTGGGATTGAGTACCAATCGAAGAGAGGGTATATTGGGGTGGATTATTTTGGGAGGACTGTGGGGATTAAGATCATGCCGGTTGGGATTCATATGGGTCAGATTGAGAAGACGCTCGCCTTGGCCGATAGGGAGTGGAGGGTCAATAAGCTGAGGCAGCAGTTTGCTGGAAAGACTGTTCTTTTGGGTGTTGATGATATGGATATATTTAAAGGGATCAATTTGAAACTGCTTGCTTTTGAGCAGCTGTTGAAGATTCATCCCAAGTGGCAAGGGAGGGCGGTTTTGGTTCAGATTGCTAATCCAGCGAGAGGAAGGGGAAGGAATCTTGAGGAGATACAGGCAGAGATTGTGGAGAGTTGTAGAAGGATCAATTCCCAATTTGGGAACTCAGAGTATAGTCCTGTGGTTTTCATTGATCGCCCAATATCCGCAGTGGAGAGGATTGCTTACTATACTATTGCCGAGTGTGTCGTGGTTACCCCTGTCAGGGATGGAATGAACCTGACCCCTTATGAGTACATTGTGTGCCGCCATGGGATTAATGGATCTGATCCAAGTCCGGAAGCTGAAGGGCCAAAGAAGAGCATGCTGGTGGTCTCGGAGTTCATTGGGTGTTCTCCTTCACTAAGTGGCGCGATCCGGATCAATCCATGGAACACAGATGCCACGGCAGAGGCACTGAATGAGGCGATTTCGATGTCAGAAGCTGAGAAGCAGCTGCGGCATGAGAAGCATTACAATTATGTTAGCACCCATGATGTGGCTTACTGGGCAAAGAGCTTCCTGCAAGACTTGGAGAGGTGCTGCAAGGATCATTTCAGAAGGAGTTGTTGGGGGATCGGGTTAGGATTTGGTTTCAGGGTAGTGGCTCTTGATCCTAATTTTAGGAAGCTCAATGTGGACGCTATTGTCTCTGCATATGAGAGGTCCAGGAGCAGGGCGATATTTTTGGATTATGACGGAACTGTGGTGCCTCAAACAGCCATTGACAAGAACCCAAGTGCGGAAGTTATCTCAATCATCAATAATCTCTGTGGTGATAAGAAGAATGTGGTGTTTATTGTTAGTGGGAGGGGCAGGGATAGCTTGGGGAAGTGGTTTGCACCATGCAGAAAGCTTGGAATCGCCGCGGAACATGGCTACTTCTGGAGGTATTATACTTATTTCTTCGTTTCAATTATGAACCTGATTCTTTTAGTTTCATAGTATAAGTAAATGAAGATCAAATTTTCCACAAATGGGAACTTAATGGGCTATGGAATAACAATATCTGGCACTATTAGTTATGTAATGAATATAAAATGGACAACCTTTGGCATTTGGCATTCTTTAGATATTGCGGGCAATGCTAGAATCTCTATATACACAGCGAGAACATAGTTAAGGGGTAATACTCTAAGGACTATGCAGAACCAAGATCATAATTGTTATTATGTCAATGAATGACTATTTTGGATCCTTTTCAATACTTTGAGGCGAAAAGTTTATATAAGATATATATAACATTAGTTGATGAGAGTATCCATAAATTAATATTGTAGAAGCTTCTTCAAGGAATTGGTAGATCACCTGAAGTTTTTACTCACTAATTTTATTCTGTTACTATGCGATGTGCTACTCGGTTATTATGGAAGGGTTTTTTCTATAAATTTCTGTGTAAACACATTTTAGAATGTCATTGCAGCAGCATATTTGGTAGTTGGACAATGTTGAATTGAATGTTTTGTAAGCATATTTGGTAGTTGGACAATGTTGAATTGAATGTTTTGTAACATTAGACGATGGCTGGAAAATAAAGGTTGAAAAAGTTTTCTGTTACTTAATGAGCTAAATATGGGGCTTTGTTTTTTTGGGAAATAAAAGTTTTTCTTTCCTTTTGTTTTGGTTGGAAAATAGTACGATTTCTTTGTTGCTTAGAAACAAAGAGTTTCTTTAATGTTTTCCATGTTGGAGAAATAGTTGGTACACCTTTCTAGTTTTATACTGTTCATGAAAAGAAGAAAGAACGAGAAGGGTGATTGGAGATGCTAGCCTTTGCAAAATGCTAACATTACCTCCATTTTGATCTGGAAGAGCACATGTCCTTAGTCACGGAAGCATACTCTTTGAAATGCAAGGTTAAAGGTTGGATGTATTTGACATTCTCCTGTCGCTGCTATGGCAACCTTGTGCACGGGTGTCCTTTTCTTTTCTTTTTTAGCCTAAAGGTGATTGGATCGTAATCCTTCCCCTCTTTTTTGTACTTGCAGGTGGAATAAGGATGAAGAGTGGGAAACCTGCAGTCAGGGAAGTACTGACTTCAGATGGATGCATATGGCTGAACCGGTTATGAAACTGTACACAGAATCTACTGATGGATCATATATGGAAGCTAAAGAAAGTGCCCTTGTATGGCACCATCAAGATGCTGACCCAGGCTTCGGTTCTGCACAGGCAAAAGAGATGCTTGAACATCTGGAGAGTGTGCTTGCAAATGAACCAGCCTCAGTAAAGCCTGGACATCTTATTGTAGAAGTGAAGCCTCAGGTATGTGTATGTTTTTGTGTCATTACTATGTTTCCAAATGGTTTTATTTTTCTACCGTTTTGCAGTATGCATCATGTAAGCCTCTAAATCTTTTACAACCATCCTAATGCTAGGATCACATCCATGACTCTCCACAAAATGGAGAATTTGGATCCCCACTTGAATTGTAATCGCAATCAAGTCTTTTACCCTTTCTTTATTTTCCTTTTTTAAGTGAAGTGGTTGGGTTTTACTTTAGCCCGTCTCTTTGCATTTCAAAAAGTTGAGTGTGATGAAAATCCTTCTTATATTTTGACTTGCTCAGTTGCCTTATTGTCCCAATCCGAGGCACTTTAGTTGAACTTAATTGACCATGTAGACTACAAATATTTATGTTTAAAATGATTTGGGGATACTTGGTAGTCGTGGCGGCATCTTCCCTTGTCTCTCTAGAGTTTTGTTCTCGTTGAAGCTTCCAATTTCCATTCAGATACAAATTACTAATTTAATTTATCTAGTTGGAGTTAGCATACGTCGCTACGATCATATCTCAATTTCATCAATTGAGCGCAGTGAATACAATTTTATTTGGTTGCTAAATTGGAATTTGGTTTAACCAGCAAATATTCCGTATCTTTCCTCCTTTTCAGTCAAGGTGCTGAACCTGTAACCTCAAGCGGTAAATTATGATGATAACAAACTGGGGAGACAATAATGACCATCTATTACCTGGAGTCCCTTCCAAATGTATACACGATCATACTGTTTTGCCTTGGGTGTGTAGATGATATATTTTTCTGTCTACTTGGTGGTGTTGCAATGCAGGGCGTGAGCAAAGGCGTAGTGGCGGAGAAGATCTTAGCATCTATGGTCGAGACCGCGAGGCAGGCGGACTTTGTGCTGTGCATCGGTGATGACAGATCGGATGAGGACATGTTTGAAGGCATTGCTGGTGTCAAGACGAATGACCTGGTGGCTGCAAACACACCAGTGTTCGCGTGCACTGTTGGGCAGAAGCCGAGCAAAGCCAGATATTATCTTGATGACACAAGTGATGTTGTTAACATGCTTGGAGCTCTTGCTGATGTTTCGGATCCCTCTTCTCCTACCCCTGAGCCGACATCCCCTACCTCTGATGCCGAATCTAATTCTTCTCCACCCCGGGAAGTTAGGGCTGGCACTTCACCATCGCCTGCTTAATGGAAAGTTCGGGAGGTCTTATTAGGTCACTGCTAAAAAGCATGAAGCCTCTTTTGATTTGGGAAGCAATGAGTTGATGAATTCATTTCAGTGTGGGGATCAAAAGAGGTTTCTGGGCAAACAAACAATCTTGTTCATACTTCTAATTGGGAGAGTGAGATTCTGGAGGTGAAAAAGCTTCATGGATTGACAATGGCACAAGGCCAAGTCCCCTAAAAGAGGGTGTATAATTCTTTTTTCTGACAGGAGAGAGGGTGAGCTTTTAAGCAGGGAAGTGGACAAATACAAAACTGGTTCTCTCTTTCATCTTTGTTGCATGCCTTCTTCTTGCTGTTGGGCTTTTGCAGTGGAGAAAGCTCTAGTGCTGACTTGAAGAGTAAGAGGGGTGATGACTTGTTGATGAGCTGGGAATATTTTTAGTGATAACAGAAGTTTGTTGTTTTTAGTTGTGACAAGTATTCCAAAAAAAAAAAAATTCATCTCTCTCCATAATTTGAGTCATCTGACTCATATTTCTTTTTAGAAGCTCTGATAGATTTGATTGATTGCCCCCATCCTCTCTTTGGAAACATTTTTTGGATTGAGTGGAGAAAACAGTGGTCCCTATGGTGAAAGGATAAGGGGGGGAGTGTCACAGAAGAGTTTGATGTCTTTGTCTGTTGTGGCATAAAATTACAAGGGCAATTTCTGTACCTTTTGCTGTCAAGAATTATCAAGGAGAGTATAGTGTGCAATTGACTTTGACAGATAAGTCGTTTGCATGCATTAATTGCTATACGAAGCTACAGAGGATTTTGCATGGGGTACAAAATTAATGAGAATTGTTTCCTTTCTCACTGCAGGTGAGGTCCTTCTTTGGCAATGAGGATGATAATAGTTTGAGAGTAACGTCAAATCTTGCTAATTTTTGGAAGTAATTTAAAATTGATGAGAAACTGAAGGTTTCTTCTCTAAATAATTTATAATTACTCTTAAAAGCAAGTAGTACAAAGCATGCGTATTTTCTTTTACTCTCTATTTTTTTTTCTATCATTTATTTTTTAATTTTATTTATTTTATTTATAATTTGAACTCTTTATCTAAAAAAAAAAAAAAAGAAAAAGAAAAAAAACCCCGCATACCCCCGCGGTTGGGTTTTGTTCTATTTTTTTGGTTGTTGCTTAGTCCATGAGCTAATTCTCACTTGCGATTTTTTTACAATGCGGGAGCCCGAGAAAGAGTTTGAAGAGGACCTTGTGTTGAGTTCTTCCTTGGGTTGTTATTCCTGCTCTTAATATTGCCATATTATATACAATTCGTGAAATTTCTAATTTACAGTGATTTTGATTCTTCACTGTTAGAAATTATTCTACTCTTTTTTTCATGTTTTTCTTTTCTTTTAGTACATTCTTTATCTTCCTTTTTATCTTTTATTTCTTTGTTTTTGATTCTTTTTCTCTTTAGTTTCTATATTTTTATTTATTTATTTTTTATATTCTTTGTTTTTTATCTCCCATATTCATTTATTTTTTATAAAGCTTATTAACCTTTTTTTTTTTCAAATTACTCCTTTGATTTTTTTATCTGAATATTTTTATCTAATTTTTTATTATTCTTTTTTCTTTCATTTACCCAAAATTTTCTTTTCTATCTTTGATTTTTTTTTACTTCTTTCTTATTTTCACAATTCTTTTCTACTTTTTTAATTTTTAATTTTTTTGGGATTCTATTTTTTTTCTTTCTTTTCTTTATTTTTTCAAATTTTATTTTCAATTTTCATGTGTCTCTCTTATTTTCTTTTTTTCAATTCTTTTTCCCTCATATTTTTAATATCCTTTATAAATTTTGAATATAATATGTTCAACTTTTTATTTTGACTTTTCCTTTTTTCCTTTTTTTATTTTCTTAATTGATTCCCTATTTTCTTTATCTCCATTTTTTTTCTTTTTTCTCATTATTCTTTTTTCATTTCCAAATTTTCTTTTTTTTTCTTTTTTATTTAGTTCTACTATTTTTTCTAGTTCTATTATTTTTTCTTGTCTTTTTTAACTACTTATTTCTTATTCTTTCTTTTCATTTTTTTTCTTGACTCCTTTTTTTTTCTTTTCTCTAATCCTTTCTTTTCTTTTTCTTTCTAATTTTTTTACCATTTTCTGCTTGTTTTATGATTTCATTCTACTGTTTCGTATTTTTTTGTTTTACTTTTTTCTTTATTTCACATGCTCTGTTTTCTTTAATTTTCCCTTTCTCTCCTTCCTTTTCCAGATTATTTTTTCTTATAAAGTTTCTTTCATTTATTTTTTTATTACTCTTTCGTTTCCTTTCAGATTTTTCTTTTTTCTTTTTTTGTTTTACTTTTTTTTCTTTCTCCATATTTTTTCTTGATTGTTTTTAAATTTTACTTGTTAGGTTTGGAGAAAACAGATGATACTACCCCACTTGTGCTACACTCTGATAATTATTACTTTAACACTCTCTCTCAAACTCACGATAATATGGTATTGAGAGTTTGTTCAACTAAAATAAAAAATATAAATATTGTCACTATTAATATGCTAAAGATAACTTCTCAAACCATCAAGAACTAGGAGGAATATGATGAGGAAGAGATCAGGCGATAGAGAGCAATTGCTGAAAAAGAAAACTATGATGGATGCAGAACTCTGGATAAAGAATCTACTAGAGAAATGGATTCTGATAGAGACGGAGCACTTGCTGAATGTGATTTACCTAAGTCTCTTTCGCATGTTGCAAGATGGACTTCAAGCCTGTAAGTCTCTTTAGTATACACAAGATAGACTTAAAAACCTATGAAAAGCCTCTTTTGCGTGAAGCAAGGTGGACGTTAATTGAGTGCAAATTTCATCGATGGAGATTATGATATCCATGATAAGAGTAGTGCAAGAGAGAAGAAACATCCAAGAAAAAAGAATATGCAACCAGGAAAAGCGGTTTCAACGTCAACAAGGAGAGGCTGACATCACTAGAAGTGGATGATGATGATGATACATGAGCCCGGAAGAGAAGGAAAGAACACCTGTCAGAAGAGAAGAGGCAATCGTCATTAATAGAAGAGGATTTGGTCGACAATGACGTGATGGCCTGTAAGCTCTACAAGAAGAAGAGAAGGAAGTCCTGTCAGCATAGTCAAAGAAGAGGAGAAGAGCTCACCATGTCTGAATTAGAATTAGAATTGGAAACGGGTTTGGATTCAATTTGGATTCAATTTGAAGAAAGAAGACCAGTTGATGAGATATTGATGATGGCAGTGTAGATCCTTTGTTAAGATTAGAACATAGATTGCAAGAGATAGCAACTAAAAATTAAAGAGAATAGACCAAAGACGATGAGGACCTAAAGAAGAAAACCTTAAGATGCACAAGCGAAAAGTGGCCTAACGCTAGGCTCACACTACATTGAGCACGGTCTAGCGCAAGCTCAAGAACGATGTGAGAGCAACAATCTTCGAAGAAAATTTTAATGGCGAAAAGAATTTCAGAGATATAACTCTGATACCTATAAGATATTTTCTGATTCGATCCATACCCTATTTCCTATCCTATATCATGACATGCGTGTAACTTATGTTGGTCAACATATTAGATGTGTCTAATAGATGTACTAAGTTATAAAGGTAGGTGAGATCTAGTACTACTCTCTTATTAGGGATAGGGGCATTATGAGAAGACCACTAATCAAAGGATTATATATAGAGAGGAAGTCCCTCTCTGTAGCCACGCATTGATCTCCACCCATAGGAGGCTAGGTTTAGCAGAGAGAAGGCTCTCCATCTCGTTTTCTATAGCGAAGATCCAAAACTCGGGTATAGTTCATCAATTCCCTAAGAGATATGTCTTCTACAGATTCTCTATAGTTCATAATATTTACCATGCATGCTATTTAGATCAATACATAGATGCATTTTATCCTTTTCTATGATAGATAAATTCTAACATGTGATATCAGAGCCTATTTATGTTATTGGGATCTAATCATGTATGATTAATGTTAATTTTTGTTTGAGAAAATATTATTTTTTTAAGAACTATTATGTTGAAAGTTTGAATTGAAAAGGACAGATGGAAAGAGACGAGGACTGCCGAGGGATTAATTTTGAGTATGGTTACTTTTCTATTTAGGTTTTTAAACAATTTATTTCATTTTTCTTCTTCTTGCCTTTTTGAAGAGGCAGCTGTTTTTTTGAGAGGATCTAGATTTTGTTTATTTTTTGAAATTGTTTATTGCCTTTAGAGTTAGATTTGAGGAATTGATTGTTTTCAGATTATTGAATTAATTATTTTTGGGTCATATCCTTGTATGCTTTGCCTACAGCATTCCAAATTTAATCTTTCCAAAGATAAAAATTATCCAAAGAGTCCCATGTGACAATTGAGTATGTAGATGAACACTAAATATATTGTTTGGGCTGGAAATGAGATAAGTTCTCTTTCCTACCTTAATTGTCTTTTAGTTTAAAAAAATCTCTTGTAATATTATCTCTTATTTTGATAATAAATAATGAAGTTATGGATTGAGATAGGTAGATTGGATAATTTTTATCCTAAATATATGAATCCAAATGACTAGCTGATTTAACTTCTGCAAGAGAATGTTCTCTCTCAGGTTGAATTTTTCAAATTTACGGAAAACTATTTTAGAGTTTCATGTGAAGGATATGAAAAGATGTCTTGACAATTTTTAAATTATCTATTCACAGATTCTGTATTTGAGTTTTATGTATTATCTATTCGTGAGCATTCTTAAATTGCAACAATTTTGTATTTCTTGGAGATTTTCATTTGAAAATTTTTAATTAAAGAATTTGATATCTTTGAATCCGAATAAAAAAAATTTACCATCGATATTCATCAAGTAATTAAGGCATGTCAAGTATTCTCCATCATCTTTTGTGCATACAAGTAAGATAAATTTTAAATCTCAATAAAAGATAAGTTTTTTTTTTCCTTTTGTTAAGATATCATTAGAGATACACATACTTCATTGTTCAAATGCAAAAAGAAAAAAAGGGGGCAATGACATTCTTCAATGTCTAAATTGTTTGTTTGAACTAGATGCATGTGACAAATTTGAAAATTTTATTTTGCATTTTGATTGTATGTTTTAGTATTAGATTTGGACCCTATTAGTTTTATATTATGTAGATTATCAATCTACATTATTTTCTTGAAAATTGTGAAGATTTTCAAACTATAATTTTGTAATTGAAACACAAATGGTATTAAATAGCATACTGATTAAATATATGGTACAATCACAATAATGATCACAGTGACTAGGCATTTCATGTCTTATTTATCCATTTGGTTGTGAATTCTCAGAAGTATGGCTATTTGACCATTTGTTTGCTTACAGTTTAAAATTTTTTTTATTATGAAACTGTTCAAGTTGAGAATTTGCAAATCCAATTTATAATATTTGGGGACTTGTAATTGAGATACTGAATTTCATCTAAATTCAGTCTCTCTTGTCAATTAGACGTATTTGAAATATTAATTGTTACTATTTAAAATCATGTAATGCCATGAATGATAAGATTCATATGCTTTGCAAGTGAACTAATTCTAATCTTAAATAGCAAATTTTGAGTTACAGATACAAGTATATTTGAAATTCAGTATGTACCATCATAATTTTCCTTTTCAGTTTTATAAATTTTATATTAGTTTCGCATAAGTTCATGAAAGTATTATTATCCTATATAATCGACGGTCTCAGTAAAGCTTAGTTTAAGGTAAAAGTGATTTTTTTATTCAAGCTGTGAGTATGAATATCATTACATGTATTCAATTAAAGAGTTTTCACCAAAATTTTATTGGTAAAAATAAATATTATTACATTCCATAAAGTAAAGTATTTCCAATAGGATTTATGTGAGATAAAATTAACGATCGTTTGAGTAAAACCTAATATGACTAGATGGATTTGTCCAAAGGTAAACAATTTAGTAACATATTTTGTTTTACTCTAATTTTGGAGTCTCTAGTTGTGACCCATTAAGATTGACAGTGGTGTTACATTACTTAAAGTTTTTATATTACCTAAAGGTAATTATAGATTTTTTGGTAACCTAGTTGGGTAAGATAGACTACACGTGTCGGTAAGATTAGGATAACTCTAAACCGAAAGGATAGAAAGTGTCTGTAATTGAACCGAACGTGGTCAGTCTAGTCTTGAGCATGATTTTATAATCAACTGGGTACAATCATAGTTAGTATTACCTAAAGACAAGATTAAATTATTGATTATCAGACTCGCAGAGTGGAAAGGCATAAACCCTGAACACATTAATGCCACTCTGACTCGACCATCTTAACCCTGGATAGACTCGTAATAGTAAATAATTAATGCATATATATTCACATAATTTTATATTATGTGCCAATAAATATTAATCCAGTCAAGAATTTATTTTCGCTGCAATTATGGATCTCACCTTAATTCAGAAGCACTTAGCTGGAATAAAGTCCTTGACATACTCAAATTATTCACCATGAAAGATGAAACTCCAAATAGTATTGTGTAGTCTTGACTATAATTTTGTGCTGACTGAAGACAAGCCCATTATTGACCCAACAGCTACTGATGCTCAAAAGGCGGTAACTCAGGTATTTATTGATAAATGAGTAATGACAAACAAGATGAGTATTCTCATAATTAAGTGTTCTATAGATCGTATTATATTCAGTAAAATTTCTGAAGAGGAGAATGCTAAAGATTTGCTTGTTGTCATCAAGCATCAGTTTGAGGGATCTGCCAAAGGTAGGCAATATAATGGAGTTCATAGGAACTTTCAGACAAGTTTTAAATTTTGGTCATGTTTTAGATTTGAAAGAAATCTTTTATGTGCCATCTTTGAGGCATATGTTGATCTATGCTCTAGAATAATTTCTTTAGATATGATGTCATTTTTAAGAGTTCTGGTTGTAGTGTTAATTTGAATGAATCTGGTTTTATTATCCACCTCCATGGTGATTTTGTTGATTATGGTTTGCTGGTTAATGGTTTATTCAAACTGACATTGGATGAATCATATGAACAGTTTTTACCAGGTGCCGCCTTCTCATAACCTTTTGTCTACTTCTGCAAAACGCTTTAGAATTTTCTTGCAGTCCTCTAAGTTATGACATAAATATTTTGGACATATTTTCAAAAAGAAATTGCATTATCTTGTGAAGATATGTGTTCTTGACTCCCTAGATTATTTTGATTTCTCCACATGTTCTGATTGTAATAAGGGTGCTGACCAAATTGAGAAAATTTGAGTCAGAAAAGAGTACATATCTGCTTCAGGTTATCCACACTGATATTTGTAGACCTTTTCCCAACCCTTCTCGAGGAGGTCATAGATATTTCATCACATTCATTGATGATTCCTTTCGTTATGCCCATGCCTTTCTCCTTCACCAGAAATCTGATTTCTTAAAAGTTTTCAAGTTCTTTCCATTAGAAGTTGAGCGGTAGTTGAATCGGAAGATAAAGGTTGTAAGGTCTGATCGAGTGGGAGAATACTATGGCTAGATCGATCAGGATAACCAACACTTTGAACTTTTTTTGTAGATTTATGAAAGATCAAGACATTGTTGTTGAGAACACCATACCCGATTTCAATTATCTTGTTGTAGCATAGAGTGATATCGTTTTTTGATCTATCATTACTTTTTGATCTTACAAGAGCTCTTTAGCTTAGTAAAGAAATTACCTTATAGAGTGTTGGACTATATATTGATTGATTAGGTCACTTTTGACTTATATAGTTGATTAGTTATTAATATCACATGGTGATATTTTGGTCTCGTAACTGGATAGCTGAGTGAAATTATGCATTACTCATCGAATGGTTTCATTTTTGCACCCTAACTTTAGGCTGGCACCATAAATGAATAAAATTGAATTATAAAAGATTTTACTTTTAGGTGCACGACAATTTAGTATGAGTTTTTTTGGGTCAATCTTATGTACTAATTTTGACATAGTGCATAAGTCCACACTGGAGAATATTGCAGGCCCACTCATCAAAAGACTCTTATTGATCATCTTTCAGGGACATCGTGCAGGTATGGGGATACTAGAGTCATCTTGATTATTATTTTTCTGAGTGAGAGTATATCTGTAGCTGTCTTTTTGAGTGAGAGTTTTTATGTTAATTTTTCAATAATGCCATTTGTATATTTAGTACACTCTATATTTCAGTTTCATAAGATTTTTCTCAGACAGTTATTATGATGACATACAGTTATTATATGGTATTTTATTTCAACTAATATTATTAAATGCGTATTTATTATGTTAAAGTTAAAGTCGTGCAATTACACAACTTAAAGTATAAAGTTCCTTTAGAGAAAACTATTAAGAATTCTCAAGATTACTTGGGTTGGACGTAAGTAGGCTCTACAACCTTAAGGCTTCATCTCAATATGAGCGATGGTATTCGCATGACGGTCGTCTAAATATTGAGATGATGTGTGTCTGGTAAGCACACGTTGCAGAACGCTTATGAAAATATTTATACATACTACATGTACATTTGTTATATACGTACTAAACTCCACTAATAAAGTATCCTCTCAAAAACTGTTAGGGTCATTAGCCCAAAAGTCCACAATACAAATTAGGTAAAAGTATAAAGCTTGACCGAAATTTGTCTGTGAACCGTGCTAGTCATCCTCTCAGTCATATAGTGTCAGTAGTTTGAGTGCATCATGACTAACGATAAATTTATGTGTGGTTTTTTTTTCAAAAATCAAGGATGGCCATCCGCTTTTAAAATAAATTGTGATATGGGATGTTAAAGTTTTTCAAAAAAATTTTTTTTTAAAATTTCAGTCGGGTATGTCTCAAGTGAGAGATTGTAAGATATTTTCTGATTCAATCTATACTATATTTCCTATCCTATATCATGACACACGTGCAACTTATATTGGTCAACATATTAGGTGTGTATAATAGGTGCACTAAGTTATAAAGGTCGATGTGACATAGTACTACTCTCTTATTAGGCTAGGGGTATTATTGGAAGGCCACTAATCAAAGGGTTATATATAGAGAGGAAGTTCCTCTCTGCAGCCACGCATTGATCTCCACTCATAGGAGACTAGGTTTAGTAGAGAGAAGGCTCTCCATCTCGTTTGCTACAGCGAAGATCCATAACTCGGGTACAGTTCATCAATTTTCCAAGAGGTATGTCTTATAAAAGTTCTCTATAGTTCATAATTTCTATGTTAGATAAATTCTAACAATACCATTTTAGGTTTAGGAGAAAATAGAAGGCTTGACGACTTAACCCTAGATTGAGATAGCCACTCTCTATATAGATGAAATAAACAGAGAATTACAATACTAACCGCTGTTAAACTACGAAAAGACTACATATTTATTGATATTAAGAAGATTTATAAAAATACAATGACATAAAGTCATAAGCAAGCAATCCCCTTTTATACAGACTCATGCAAGACAACATTCAATTTAAATTATAACTCATAATACCATTAGGACTATAAAAGATTCTAAATTCTATTAGGATTAAATAACTAAATAACTACTTATTAGCTAATTAATTAATATATCTAACATCCGCCATCAAACTTAAGATGATATGACATCGAGAGTTTGTCTAACAAAAACTGAAAATACTAAATTACTAATACAAGTGCCGAACAACTGAATTCCCGATGCCGAAGTACGTATTATTGATTCAGATACTGAATATTTAATGTTGATACCGAACAGAAGGAAACCACTCTAAACGAACTCAAATGATCTTCCCTTGAAACCTCAAATGATCCTCTTTTAGAATGTCAAACAATCCTCCTTTGAGAACTCAAACGATCCTCTTCTGAGGAGTCAAACAAGTGATCCTCCCTTGAGATCTCAAATGATCTTAAATAAACTCAAATGATCCTCCCTGTGATCTCAAACGAACTCAAACAATTCGTCTCTCATCTGCAAAAGTTGCAAGACCGAGAACCAACCAAGGTGAACTAAATCTGAACCAAGACGAATTGCCAAAGACAAGCTGCCAAATGTCGAATTCAAACCAGACCAAAAGAGTAGTTTTCCAAAATGAAAGTGATGCTGAAACAAATCTGAACCAAACTGAATCTTCCTGGCGACTTCACCAGCGTATCTTACTCTTATTGTGTGACTAGACGCAGACCAAATTATAACACGAATCCACACAAAATCTGCTCTAAACAGTAGAATATGTGAAATCCACTTTCACTATTGCGTTGTTCAGAACATCTAAAAACCTTGAAATCGACTCCAGATCATCAAAATCGAATACTAATCCATCGATCTATGATCAAAACAAATTGAGCTGTTTGATCTACAGGATTCCAGTTTGTCCCTGTTTTTGTTTTGTCACCCAACAACTGCTTTTCCTGTTTGAGAGCCAAAAGAAGCCCTTCGGATCTGATTTCAAACAAGGTGCAAATAAGATCACTAAAGAAAGATGGACGCAAATCTAAAAAGAATTTTTGATGAGAAAATCATAACAAATCCTGAACGAAGATAGAGGAGGACAAATTGAAGGAAAACAAAAGATTGCGAGCAAAATTATCAATTTACCAAAAAGATTATGGACAAATTCAGATTTTAGATTGCTAACACATTCAAATTCAGATTGTGGACAAATTCAATTTTAAAGATGGGACAAATTTGAAGACAAAAGCATAAGAACAAATGGGGAGGAGGAGCATAAGAACAGACCAAACTAAACCCGTGACACGCAGATTATTAAACTCTAATTGAAAACTTTAATACCCAATCAATGTGTATATAAAAAATAATTAGAGATGATACTTTAATTACTTTTGTATGATAAGAAATTTGATTATTTAATTAATAAATAATTAATTATGTTTAAGTTCTAAACATGTATGTATGTAGGATAAGAAGGGATAAATATAAAGTATTATATATATTTATAAAGTATTATATATGAGAAAAATGTACCTCAGCCGACAGCTGAGAGAGTGGCCGACAGCTGAGAGAGACTCTCTCAGCTGTCACTTCAATATGGTCGCAAACTTACTGCAATATAGTCGCAGTCCACTGTAACATGGTCGCAATCCTAAAAAAATCATATATTTTTAGTGTAATTAGGACTGTGACCATGGTAGCAGTCCTTAGAAAAAGACTGCGACCTTGGTCGCAGTCTTCAGAGAAAGACTGCGACCATGGCAACAATTCTCATAAAAACACTGCGACTTAATCACAGTCATCATATAAAACTACGACCATGGTACTAGCACTCAAAATTGTGGTTAAAATTAAGACACGAAGTGACAGCTGAGAGAGTCTCTCTCAGCTGTCAGCTGAGGTACAGATCCCTCATTATATATATATATATATATATATATATATATATATATAGAGAGAGAGAGAGAGAGAGAGAGAGAGAGAGATGTACCTCAGTCGCCAACTGAAAGAGACTCTCTTAGTTGTTACTTCAATATGGTCGCAAACTTACTGCAACATGGTCGCAGTCCACTCTAACATGATCGCAGTCTTAAAAAAAATCATATTTTCAATGTAATTAGGACTGCGACCATGGTAGCAGTTCTTAGAAAAAGACTGCAACCATAACAACAGTTCTCATAAAAACACTGCGACTCAATCACAGTCCTCATATAAAACTGCGACCATGGTTCCAGCACCCAAATTGTGGTTGAAATTCAGCCACATTGCGCCAGCTGAGAGAGTCTCTCTCAGCTGACGGCTGAGGTTCCTCATATATATATATATATATATATATATATATATATATATATATATATATATATATATATATATATATATATATATATATATATATATTTTGTGCTTCCAAAAGGATTTGAGCCCGAATCCTTTCAACTTAAATGCAACCCTCCGACATTCGAATATAAGATCCACTCCGTTGAAGTTGATCTATATTATTTCAAGTATCTATAAACCAAAAATTAAGTATTTTGAATAATTTTTGCCTATCCATCAAGCGGCGCAAAATGGACGGCCGAAATTAGTGAGTTAGCTCGATCTATGTAATTAGACATACAAATTCTCGATCCGGCCATTTGATCATGATCTAAACATTTAAAAATCCTACAAACTAATTTTTGTTAGGTTTCAAATATTTTATACTGTTAAACTAACCAACTCACTATTTAGGCCGTCTGTTTTTTCTCTACTTGATGCATGGACAAAAAATATTCAAAATACTTGATTTTTAGTTTATAAATATATGAAATAATATAAATTAACATTAATGGAGTGGATCTTGTATTCGAATGTCAGATTTGGTATTTAAGTGGGAAGAATTCGACCTCGAATCCTTCCGAATGACACAAGTCTCTCTCTCTCTCTCTCTCTCTCTCTCTCTCTCTCTCTCTCTATATTATATATATATATATTATATATATATATATATATATATATATATATATAGAGAGAGAGAGAGAGAGGAGAGATGAATGAAGACAAAGAGTTACAGAGAAAGAGCTCTAGATTACTGTAGAGCTATAGGGGGGAGAACTCTAGATTTTTTTTTTTTTAAGATATGGAAATTATCACCAAATATTTTCTTTTCTATTTATACTATCTCTTGAGTTATATCCTCAATTCTCCACTCTTTCCCATTTGAGGAAAAAAACCTCTTTCTCCTACAAATTATAATGTGGGACGGATGGTGGATTTAGGGTTTGTGGTGGGATGTTGGTGGAATTGAGAAAGAACAATGGAATTGGAGTTGGATATAACCACGGATCGCAATCTGGATCTTGGCTTCACCACCTATGATTCAATCCATGAGATTAGAACCAATACCAAAGCAAATAGCTTTCAAATTTTCATCAAAATCATTCAATCTCCATTTTCAAAAAACACTACATGGCTATATATAGCCTACAACACGTAAATTGTACATGCAATTATTGATAATATCAAATCTCACCAAATCTAAATAAATCTTATCATATCTAAATTCAAATAACTCCCAAATCTCAACCAAATCTACCTAAATCTAATTTAAATAAAAATCTCAAATCTATTAAATCTAAACCGTTTGTTTCTCCCAACATTCTCCCCGACTTGAAAATATTCATCCCCGATGAATGTAGTGGTAGGTAGAAGGTAAGCACAATCAAGTTGAACCATATCATGAATCCTCAATCAGGCCAACTTGGTGATTGGTAAATCAACACTGATGCGTCACTACTGAACTAAGGTGGTGGAGGTGAAATTGGCTTCTGTGACCAAACTGGCTGCGGTCGATGGTACCTTGAAAAAGACACATGCAACATGCCGAGGCAAAACTTTCCCGCTGAAGACTAGACCGATTGTACTTTGTACCATAAAAATTCTTAAATCCTGTGAACATGTCGCCTCTAGAAGAATCTGCAAAAGATCGTATACATCAGGCAATCTCAGGGGTAAAGGAACTCTCACAGCTGCTGGCGAAGAAGGCACTAGTTTCATGACAAACTCTGCTCATAGGTCTGTTGAAGTCTCTACAAGAGGTTCTTCTATCTCTGGCTCTGGCTCGGCCTCATTAACAACTGCTAACTCTGACTCTGACTCTGGCTCAGTTGCAACTTCTGCTTCTGACTCTAGCTCCAGCTCAGCTGCAACTTTTATTTTGGTTCTGGCTTTCTGTCAATCACTGCAGCCTGACTTGCTACATATCTCTCCAGGGCCTCCCGAATCTCAGTGCATATATCAATAATTGATCGGTTGTCAGGCTCTTACTCAACATTGGACTCTTTGCAGTATGCGTAAAGAAAATGTGAAGCATATCAAGTATGAAGAAAATTTTGCAATCGAGACCAACATCAGAGGACCTGTATCATTTACCTAATGATATAGCTCTTCCACCAACTTCATTCAGGCATAATGACATGTCTGCTCAGATGTTAAAATGAACTAACTGAAGAAAAGATCCAAGATTGCTTTCCCAGACTTCGTAACCATAAAGGTCATAAAACCCCCGAAAAATCGAAACAGCATACATATCATTCTCCACTTGCTTTAGATCACTCTTAGTACGGACATATTAGCCACAAAAGTAAAAACCCATGATGTATATTCAGCATATAAGTTCAAAAATTATCCAAGAATCTCAGCCGCTCAAACTGAGCTCAAATCAGGTTAGAAACGGGGTCTGAAACGCTGATCTTCTGTTGCAGGAACGATATCGGCACCCAGCACAAGTTTGTAGAAGTCATACCTATTATACAATTGCTGTGAACTTTTTATAGGCACTCCGAGGCTCAGTTACGCATCTAACGTTTCAGACGAAACTCGAATCGGACTCCGAATGGGCCTGAAATGGACTTCGGACTCCGGCTGTGTCTGTAGTAAATAGTAACTGTGAACAGTAAATTTACTGTTTACAGAACAATAAAAAAAATTTTTGAAGTGGATTTTGTAGAAGGGAAAGAAGGAAATTAAGTTTTGATACGAAATTGATATGGGACGGATGGAGGATTTAAGGTTTGTTATGGGATGTTGGTGGAATTAGGGAAAAACGGTGGAATTGGAGCTGGATATGACCACGGATCGCAACTCGGATCTTTGCTGCACCGCCTATGATTCAATCCACAAGATTAAAACCAATACTAAAGCAAATAGCTTTCAAATTTTCATCAAAATCATTCAGTCTTCATTTTCAAAGATCACTACATGGTTATATATAACCTACAACACGTGAATTATACAAGCAATTATCTATAACATCAAATCTCACTAAATCCAATCACATCTAAATTCAAATAACTCTCAAATCTCAATCAAGTTTATCCAAATCTAATTTAAATAAAAATCTCAAATCTACTAAATCTAAACTGTTTGTTTCTCCCATCAGATTATTTCTCCTTTTAATTCTCTTTTCTCTCTGTTTCTCTTCTTTCTATTTATCTTCTTTTCTCCTCAATGGAGTCGAGACGAACCCAACCTCAACTTGAGATCGGATTCGAGTAAAGTTGGATCAACCAAATCTGACTCAAGAGCAAGAAAGAGGGGGAGGAGGTGGAGGTGTACGCTTGGTGGTTTATTAATCAAATAATTAATCAATTTTGGTGGTAAACTAGCACCTCTTGTAGTTTACTTAAATTTCTTTGATTAATAATTATATACTAACACTAATTTCTAATATATAAAAAAATTAAATAAAAAATTGACGTGGGAATTCCGTGAGCTTCATTGATATCGAAAAATTGCCGAATCAAAAAGTGAGTAAAGTTTCTCTCTTGTTCTCGCTTGATTTTCATAGTTAAATTTTGACATTTTAATTTGTGTATCCTATCAAAAACTTGTCGTATAAACCCTAGGCTCGTTTCACAATGATATCCCCAAAAATTTATGCAAATTTCAAAGTTTGATAATATTGATAGGTCAAGATTATGGTGTAATTTGTGTCACTTGTGAGGGGATTGAAATAATGTATCGATGTCGGTAAAAGACAAATCTTAAATCCATTACCGAGCAGTTCATAAACTGAAAACTTGTATCAATATGTTCTTGTTGTGTTATATGAATGAACGTTGTGTGCTATGATATACATATAATGCATTGCATAGTATGGAGAAAGGTTTGCTGATGAGGGAAGACGGGGAAGCTATATATGTATGTTCGTGTGTGTAAGCTGTCTAAAAATTACTGAAGACTAAGCCTCAGACGCGGGTTTCATGCCAAATGTGAGGGTCGCGTTTCAACCCAAACGCAGACCTCGCGTCCTTTGTCAAATGCGGATGTCACGTTTCAACCCTAAATACGGACCTAGGGCCTCATGTCGACATGAAGGTCGCGTTTCAACTCAAACGCGGATGTCGCACCTAAACAAATGCGAAGCAAGACTTGCGTTCTGTGCCAAACAGATGGTCGTGCTGCTCTTCAATACGCGGACCTCTGGGTAGTGTTTTCAACATCAAAACGCAAGGTCCGTGTCTAACAGTGAGGTCTGTTGGCCCAAAGGCCTTCCACCCTAGTTTTGATGATGATTAACTCATGTAGTTATGTTTACTAATTATCTTGTGATTTTAGTTACAGATCATTGATCAAGATATTAGTTGGTGATTGCTTCAAAAAGAGGAGTTTAGAAGCTTTCACATGGTGATTCCGGTGCCCGAGCTTCAAGATTACTCATTTGCACTCGGTGGATCACGTTTAGGATCGAGTCGACTTGAAGATGAAGATCGTCAAGAAGACTTATGTATCATAGAGTTTAGTGTGTTTTAGATCCATTTGTAAAGCTTAGAATAGTTGATATGCTCAAGTGCACAACACACACGTTTTTATATTGGTTTTTCGGTTTTTAGTTTAACCGATATTTGTTTTCATGAATAGATTGATCAAAATAAGTTTAAATAGTTTATATGTATAATAGATGTATTCTAGTTATACATGTATGTTTAAACTTCCTATACAAACTTATTTTAACTATCTTATTCATGTATAGAAAAATCCAAGTTTGATAAAATACGAGTTTTGGTTTTGGTAAAAATGTTAAAACACAAAAATAGTTTCATATGCTTGATATTTGAGCTAAACTTTTTATCACATGTTTATATATCAATGCAATATGATAAAAACATTTTTGGGTATTTTTACAAGACTTAAAAGAATTTTTAGAAATATTTTAACATGTGTTTTCTGTCCCTGAACTGTGGCTGACTGGCCAGGACGGCCGACCGCACGGGTCGACCGTACCAAGGGTCGGTCGACCCTTGCGGTCGACCGACGTGCACAAGCCTGTGCACGTTTGGCAGACACAGGGACGGTCGGCCGGGCGACCGACCGGACCAGAGAGCTCTGCTCTTTGTTTATTTGGGTCGACCGGGCGGTCGACCGGGTTGCCCCAACGGTCACATTTCTGACCGTTGGCGGTCGGCCGGGCCGGCCGACCGGTAGCCTGTCAGGCTGCCAGATCAGCCTAACGGCTAGTTTTCTGATGGGCCTCTATAAACCCCATTTCTTTAGTTTTGGCTAAGATTTTTAGAGCTAAAATTTCCTGATACCTTCAGTGTTTTAAACAAGTTTTCAAAATAGTTTTTATGCCAAAAAGCTTCATTCATTTGTTTTAAGTGTTTTATTTTATTTCAAAGAAATTAGGTTTTGGGAATTGTTTTTGAGCTAAAATTTCTATATCATTTTTGGTGTTTTTCCAAGAGAATTTCTTTGATCAAAACACTTTGTTTTTCCACACTTGAGCTATCACCTATCCTATTCTATTAGGATCTTGTTTTTGTGAAAAAGAGAAAAGAAAGAGAGATTGTTTGTGGTTGAAAGATACCACCAAGTTGTAAACCCTTTTCATTGTTGGGTGCTCCCTCTTTGGTAGAGGTTGAGGTTTGGTTTGCTCCCTCTTGGTAGAGGTGGAGATTGGTGTTTACTCCCTCTTGGTGAGGTGGAGTTGGAGTTTGGTTTGTAAATCCTCTTTGGTAGAGGTGTTGTGGTTGTTTGGCTACGGGCCTACCCCTCGGTTGTGAGGCGGTGTTTGAGAGAGGAGTTCGGTACTCCTATTGTTGTAACAAATTCTCCTCGGTGGAGGTTCCCTCAGTGGGAGATAGTGGATTGGAAATCCTTCACGGTGGTGAAGGCGGGGATGTAGAGCTAGGGGCTCGAACCTCGAAACATATCTTGGTTTTTGCGTTTGATCCATTGCCTCTCAACTCTCTCTCTTTACATTTGTGCAAAGCATCATTCTTCATTCATATCATTCATATTGCTTGTGTTGTCTTACATTATTTCATATTGCTTATCATCCTTATATACTTGGCTGTTTGTGTGTGCCTCACTTGTACTTAACCACAATAGCTTCATATAGCACCTTAACCCATTCAAGGGGAATCAAGAGGAGTTAGTCCAAAGCCCTTCACGGGAAATTCGGCTACACTTGTGTGTTATATTAAGTGTGTTGCAAAATTTGCATTAGCTTCCGCATTTAGCGCATTTAGTTTCTAGATTATCACTTTCACCTATTCACCCCCCTCTAGGTGATTTACAATTGGTATCAGAGCCTGCGCTCCTGATACTTAGGCTTAACATCCTAGGAGTGAGATCCATTTGTTTGCTAATCTATTGTTTGTTTGCACACTCATATAGTTTACCATGGACTTCATGACCCCACCTAGTTTTGACCCTTCCAACATTGTTGTTTGGAAGTATAGGATGTCCATGTACCTACAAGCCCTAGGTTACAAGGTTCACCTTGCCATTACCAAGGAATCCTTCCTTAGTGACAGCAATCATATAGGGGCCAATGCACAAGCCCTAGAGGCCATTAGAAGCACGCTTTCAAAAGAATATCGTATGCATGTTTCTAACCTTGATTCCGCTTTTGCAGTGTGGAACAAGTTGACAACAACCACCACCTCCAAGCTTCAAATGCCTATCCAATAAGAAGAGGAATCTAGTGGAGAAACCGACTCACAATGCTTCATGGTTCAGGGGATGACTCCCTTGAGGTACACTCGGAAACCCACTTAGATAATGATGATGATGCTAGTTCTTCATGTAATGAAAATATTGATCCCCATGCTTTGAATGAAGAACTATCTATTGTTTGTGAAAAACTAATTGAAAAATATAATGTTTTGAAAAAGAAAATTCTAGAAATTGAAAAAGAAATAAAAGTTTGCATTCTAGACTTAACAATGTTTTGCAAGAGAAGGAAGAGATTTCTAGTGAATGTGACTCACTTAGATCTCAACTTAATCTTGTTTTAAAAGAAAATGATTTGTTGAAAAATAAAAATGATTGTGAAAATGTTTTGAAGAAAAATAAAGTTTTGTCTTCAAAAATTGAATTGGTTGTAAAAGAAAATAATTCTTTGAAAATAAAAATTGATTCTATTTCAAAGGATTTAGAAGCTTGTTTAAAGAAAAATATTGTTTTACAAAATAAGATTGATGCACATGTTTGCCATGCTAGGGTAGTACCACACACTTCAACCATTGCATGCCACACTTCTTCTTTAATTGAAAAAGATATATCCTTACTTAAGAAGAGTGTAGATTGTTTGGGCTCCACTTTGAGCCAATGTGTAGTGGGCCATACACGCTTGGAATCCTTGGTTCGAAAGAAGCAAGTTCCATCTATTATGCGTGCACACCATCCACGGCATACACATGCTCCTCACAGACACACCCATCACATGTATGCTTATGTGTACACTTGTACACATTATGGACGAAAGGGCCACCTTGCTAAATTTTGCTATGATAGAATACATGTTTCAAATTTAGCAAATAAATTTGTTTGGGTTAGAGAAGGTACTAACCCCCATGAACCCAATAAGATGTGGGTACCAAAGACTACCCTCGAGTTTTTAATGTAGGTGTGGACTCTCACATGACGTGAGAGTTGCCGTACCTTGGAGTGGATGCGTTCCGATCTTCATGGAAATCAATTGGATGCATCACTTTCAAGGGAAGTTTGGTGGAGATGACCACCATGTTTTGGAGACAAGGAAAGTCGCCTTCTAGGTTTTGGTAACGATCCCTAACTCCTATTTATTGTTTACATCCTTTTCATATTCATTGTTTATAGCATGTTTCATTGTTTAGTGATTAGTATGAAAATGCCATGTTAATTAGATTCTTGACATACATGTAGTATTTGAGACACCCATGTTTAACATGGATATTATTTTGTGTTCTCGTATTTGATTAGTTATCATGTACATCATAAATCTAATAACATGTGTATTTACATAATGATCATGTTTATGCTTATCATGATTGATTTATATCTTTTTTTATACTTCATGATTTGATTACATGTTTAGATGTTAGTTTTTATTAGAACTAGTATATATATTTGTACATAGTGGGCCACAAATAAATCTATATATGTTTGTACTTGAATGCTTATTTGAACCCATTAGATGTGCTAGTATAGTCTAGTTTTGATGATTCATACATTTTAAACTTGTATTCCTATTTTTGGATTTGTTTTATGTGTTTTACATTTCATGTATATGTGCATTTTGCCAAACCTTAAGTTATACATGTATACCCTTTGAGTCATTTGCCTTTCATGCAAATCTATACATATGGACTCAATCGTGTTTAGGGATATGTATGTATACTTTTTGTTTTGACACAATCATACATATACCTTGAAATAAATTTGTTTTAATGAAAATTTAGTTTTTCATGTTTCCATGTGTTTATGTTTAACTTCATGTATATGTCTATTTTATCCAAATTATTGTTATACATATACATCCTTTTGAGCCACGTGCCTTCATGCATATATCTTGTGGACTCGTTGTGTTGGATATGTATGTATACTTTAATTTGTATAGGACATACATATACCTTGAAGATTAAATAGTTTTGATGATTTTCATGTTTTCGTGTCTTTAGGAATATTGAGCTTAATTGCCATTTTTCATGATTATGTGTTTCACATAACACTTGCACACTCACCTCTTTACAATATTTCTCATGATTGTGAGCATATTTGAGCTTAATGGATTTTGAGTGTTTTTAGTGCCATGTGGATTTCATGTTTCATGAAAAATATTTTTGTTTATTCCTTACTTGAAGGATTTCGTACTAGTTTACAAATTTTCCATTTAACTAGTTGCGATATTCTTCATTTTGGTAGAGTTTTTCAAACAAAGCTTATTTTCAAATCTATTTTTGAAAACCCCTACCTTCTAATGGGAGGCTGGATGGGAGATCATGTTCATGTATGCTTTAAAATGAAAATCATTTAAAACCTGAACCATGATTGGGTGGTAGATAATATGAGATATACATTTGATATTATTGTTGTTTCAATTGGTATCATTGAATTCTTTCAATTGGTATCAATTTTAACATTTTTTGTATACTCATATATGTTTGTATGTATGTATGCTTTCAATTCCAAGAATATCAATTTCTATTGGTATCTATTTTTCATACATATATATGTTTGTGTTTATGCTAAGCTTGAGCTTCAATTTTGTTTTAATTGATTATTTTTAAATTGGTATCAAGCCTACGCATTGTTTTAGTTGGTATTTCATAAAGGGGGAGAAAATTTAATTTTGTCTTTCAATTGGTATTTGTACTCCCATACTTTATGATTGAAAATTCAAATTTGGTATCATATGTTCAAAATGAAAATTATTTACAATTGGTATCAAAATTTTGGTTTAGACAATTCAAAATTTATTATGTTTAATTTCAATTGGTATCAAGATGCTATTCTTTGACATATTTTTAATTGATATCTTAATTGAATGTAACCCCTTATTGACTTTGTTTTTGTTTTATACAAAAAGGGGGAGAATATGATTTTTCTTGTTTTTAACCTTTTGTTGATTCATTGTTTCGAACAAAAAGGGAGAAGATTTTGTTTTGTTTTGGTTTTTACCCTTTGTTGATGATTGACAAAAAGGAGGAGAATTATTTGAGAGTTTAATATGCATATATAAAACTTCATGTTTATGTTTTGCATATATTAAGTTTAATTTTAATTGGTATCTAGAGCATGTTTTGTTTTTGAACATTTCATTGGTATCTAGAACCTTTTATTGTTTATGCATAGATATGCATTCATGTTTAAGAACCTTTATTGCATATTATTTATGTTTACTTGTTTATGCAAGAGTTAAGGGGGAGCTTCTTTGAAGCTTAACTTTAATCCATGCATATATAACTCCATGAGTTTTGTCATCATCAAAAAGGGGGAGATTGTTGGCCCAAAGGCCTTCCACCCTAGTTTTGATGATGATTAACTCATGTAGTTATGTTTACTAATTATCTTGTGATTTTAGTTATAGATCATTGATCAAGATATTAGTTGGTGATTGCTTCAAAAAGAGGAGTTTAGAAGCTTTCACATGGTGATTCCGGTGCCCGAGCTTCAAGATTACTCATTTGCACTCGTGGATCACGTTTGGGATCGAGTCGACTTGAATATGAAGATCGTCAAGAAGACTTAGGTATCATAGAGTTTAGTGTGTTTTAGATCCATTTGTAAAGCTTAGAATAGTTGATATGCTCAAGTGCACAACACACACGTTTTTATATTGGTTTTTTCGGTTTTTAGTTTAACCGATATTTGTTTTCATGAATAGATTGATCAAAATTTAAATAGTTTATATGTATAATAGATGTATTCTAGTTATACATGCATGTTTAAACTTCCTATACAAACTTATTTTGACTATCTTATTCATGTATAGAAAAATCCAAGTTTGATAAAATACGAGTTTTGATTTTTGGTAAAAATGTTAAAACACAAAAATAGTCTCATATGCTTGATATTTGAGCTAAACTTTTTATCACATGTTTATTATCAATGCAATATGATAAAAACATTTTTGGGTATTTTTACAAGACTTAAAAGAATTTTTAGAAATATTTTAACATGTGTTTTCTGTCCCTGAACTGTGGCTGACAGGCCAGGACGGCCGACCCCACGGGTCGACCGTACCAAGGGCCGGTCGACCCTTGCGGTCGACCGACGTGCACAAGCCTGTGCACGTTTGGCAGACACAGGGACGGTCGGCCGGGCGGCCGACCGGACCAGAGAGCTCTGCTCTCTGTTTATTTGGGTCGACCGGGCGGTCGACCGGGTTGCCCCAACGGTCACATTTCTGACCGTTGGCGGTCGGCCGGCCGGCCGACCGGTAGCCTGTCAGGCTGCCAGATCAGCCTAACGGCTAGTTTTCTGATGGGCCTATATAAACCCCATTTCTTTAGGGTTTTGGCTAAGATTTTTAGAGTTAAAATTTCCTGATACCTTCAGTGATTTAAACAAGTTTTCAAAATAGTTTTTGTGCCAAAAAGCTTCATTCATTTGTTTTAAGTGTTTTGTTTTATTTCAAAGAAATTAGGTTTTGAGAATTGTTTTTGAGCTAAAATTTCTATATCATTTTTGGTGTTTTCCCAAGAGAATTTCTTTGATCAAAACACTTAGTTTTTCCACACTTGATCTATCACCTATCATATTCTATTAGGATCTTGTTTTTGTGGAAAAGAGAAAAGAAAGAGAGATTGTTTGTGGTTGAAAGATACCACCAAGTTGTAAACTCTTTTCATTGTTGGGTGCTCCCTCTTTGGTAGAGGTTGAGGTTTGGTTTGCTCCCTCTTTGGTAGAGGTGGAGATTGGTGTTTACTCCCTCTTGGTGAGGTGGAGTTGGAGTTTGGTTTGTAAACCCTCTTCGGTAGAGGTGTTGTGGTTGTTTGGCTACGGGCCTACCCCTCGGTTGTGAGGCGGTGTTTGAGAGAGGAGTTCGGTACTCCTATTGTTGTAACAAATCCTCCTCGGTGGAGGTTCCCTCGGTGGGAGATAGTGGATTGGAAATCCTTCACGGTGGTGAAGGCGGGGATGTAGAGCTAGGGGCTCGAACCTCGAAACATATCTTGATTTTTGCGTTTGATCCATTGTCTCCCAACTCTCTCTCTTTACATTTGTGCAAAGCATCATTCTTCATTCATATCATTCATATTGCTTGTGTTGCCTTGCATTATTTCATATTGCTTATCATCCTTATATACTTGGCTTGTTTGTGTGTGCCTCACTTGTACTTAAGCACAAGAGCTTCATATAGCACCTCAACCCATTCAAGGGGAATCAAGAGGAGTTAGTCCAGAGCCCTTCACGAGAAATTCGGCTACACTTGTGTGTTATATTAAGTGTGTTGCAAAATTTGCATTAGCTTCCGCATTTAGCGCATTTAGTTTCTAGATTAGCACTTTCACCTATTCACCCCCTAGGTAATTTACAAGGTCCGCGTCTAACGAGACCCGCGTTTCTGATGTAATGACAGCAGTTATTGGGTCAATCAATACCCGCTTTCTCTCCACATAATGGGACATAAATCCCTATTATAGAGCAATCAACACCTACTTTCTCTCCTCATAATGGGACATAACGGAGAGATTTAATGGGGCGGTTATCCCCTTTAAACTCCTATAAATAGCTATGAAAGTTAGGGGCTAAAGGAGGCGGAACCCAAGAAGCAAAAAGCTAGATAAGGAGAATCCCTAAAGGGCACACTTGATGCTTGAAGCTGGATAATCACAGAAGGTTGAAAACTATACACAAGGTTGCTGAACACACATTGTGTTGGAGGAGAAAACTCTACAAACTTGCTGAGTTTAAGTTGATTTTCTAATCTCTTTGAGATTGTAGCCGCTGATTAAAATTTCATATCTGACCATTGTGCTTCCAACGCGATCAAGAAGAAGATCCAGAGATAAGCTTCTGGCTCGGCTCGTCAACAGAGAATAAGAATCACTCTCCACTGCTACATCAAGAACCCCCGCCTTAAACAATGGGAGATTCAACCATTTTTTATCTCTTTTGTAATTGGGGATTTTGATCCGTTGTAATTTTCTTTGCAATCAATTAGAAATTTTACACGCTCAATTTTTTGAGAAAACAAAAGATGGTGACTCCGCTGGGGACTGTTTTCTTTACCAGTGAGAAAGTCATAGTGCAAGTCGACCTCAAACTTCTTGGATCAACCGTCGAATCGCTCGTCGTCAAAACGATCAAGAGAAGTTCGAACAACTTCTCCCCTCGGGCTCCAATAAGACCTGCTCTCAAATCTGCTCAGAGACTTCTCAGCCCATACACTTTTTATCAAAGCAAGTGGCTCAACCTCTTTAGAGGTCCTGATAACCTCTCGTGGAGCCAACATGGCTTGCAACAACGTCTCTTGAGAGGCCTGCAAGACCAGTGTCTTGGCTCACGACCAACACAATGACGGAGACCAATCTCACCACCAAACTCCTCCCGAGGCTCAACAAACTCAGTTTGCAGGGGGTTCGCATCAACTCCCGCGAGCTAAACAGATTACTCATCGTCAACGAAGATGTCGAGCTCGTCATCAGCAAACAAAAGCTGAAGACAATGTTGTTGGCACTAAACGCGAAGCCCACAATCAGCCACGCAATTCTGTGACAAAACACGATGCTCACAGTCATAAGATGCGCGTTTCAGTGCCAAAACGTGAAGCTCGTGTTTAGCCTCAAACTGTGCCAAAACATGAGGTCCGCATCTCATTTCAAAAATGTGAGACCCGCATTCAACCTAAGGCCGTGCCAGAATGCGATCTTCACATTTTTCTTCAGAAGCGCAAGACCCGCGTTCAGCAGGAGATTGCGCCAGAACACGACCTTCATGTTTCACTTTAGAAATGTGAGGTTCACATCCAATCCCAAGAAGCCAAGTTCAAATGTGAACTGAGAAATCCTCACTGTCAGGGGTTTGAGGCTAGTTCTTAAGATATTCCTGCAACTGATCTAAGCGACTACTCGGCAAGAAGTGGAGTGCTCATCAAATCGCTCCTCAGTGCCTTTGCGAGTAGCTAATCTTGGTGGTGTTCTCTGATTGTCACTGCAACTTTCAAATGACTAAACTATCAGTTTTTATCCGATTGTCAAAGGCTTCAAACTCAAACTCTGCCAAGAGGCGACAATCTTGCAAGAAGAAGTCGTTCTTTGACGCTGAATACCCAGAGGTGACTTCTAATATGGTAGGTCGAAGCGCCAGACCAAGCAAGTTGAAAGGGAAGCAACTTGCCCTTAGTTCTGAGGAGTCGGATATTGAACGTTCTTCAAGCTTGAAAAAAAATCCTGATCGAGCCTGAAAGAATCTACCAACACACTCGGATCCGAACTAAAGCGATTACCCTGGTTGACTATAATTTGTTGGCAAAGAGAATTGAGATAAATGATGAGCACTCTACATCGTAAAATCACAACCGTAAAACTCTTACATAGAGACAAAAGCCTTCGCGCATATGGCTGAAATTCCAAAAGAGATAGCCAGGCGATTTGAGGAGCAAGCTCAAGTGTAACAAGCGCAGCACGAGATGCTCCAATCCCAACAAGAGTCTATCAACAATCTCAAGAAGATGATGGCTCTTTTGTTTAAAAAGTCGAAGAAGAAGACGAAGAGTTCAAAGACTAAAGCTTCTTCCTGCAAAAACAAGGATAAAGAGGATGATGAAAACTCTACCTCCGAACACTCTGATGGCAATGAGAACAACTTTGGATATCAAAATTTTGATTCTTCTTCTTCTGAAGAATCAGAGAATTTAGAAGATAATCATGCCAAGAGGATAAACGAGCTCGAGAAACACATGGAGGCTATCTCAAATCGAAGCAATCCTCAAGAAGTAGGGGTGGACAGGTTACATCTGTCCGAGTAGGATTCAGCTTCCTATCCTTCCAGGTTCAAGGCACCAACCTTACAAATCTTTGACGGTCAAGGTTCCCCGAACCAACATATATACTACTTCAAATCCCAACAGGGAATGTAGTATCAAACGATGCCTATCTAGCTCGTTTATTTATCGGCACCCTCAAGGGGGTTACCTTTGAATGGTTCATGAAGTTTCATGCTGGCTCTATCAAGAAATGAGTTGACCTCGAGAAGCTCTACCTGGCGCGATTCTTCGAAGATGACAACGAAGTATTCATGCCAACTCACCTTTCTACAAAGCAAAAGAAAGGAGAGTCAATCAAAGCGTTTGTGGAGAGATTTCGGAGTATGGCACTCTGACGTCCAAGTGGCATGACACAGTCTACATTGGTAGAGACTTGCCGCCACAACCTGTAAACCACACTCCTAACTCAAATAGTAGTAACTCAAAGTCGCGCCTGAAAGTAACTAGTCTTACAAGACGAACGAGCAGAAGACATAGTTTCAAGAGTCAGCCAGAAAGATTACAAGAGCATATAGCATTGAATCTACCGGGCAATGAGGTGATTCGACTTTTATGACGGTCGAGTTTAACAGCTACCTCTGAACTGTCTAAATTATTCCATCAGTATTTGTCGTCCTTATGGAATAAAAACCCTAGAAGTACATCATGTACTACTTCAAAAAAAATGTACTATCCGTGATCAAGTTAACACCACACCACTGATTAAATAAGTACTCAAAGAGAACGTCAATTTCTCGGTAAATTTTCCGCGGAGTTTGTACTTCTTTAATCTCCAGCAAGATTTTAGAAGTTATTAGTAGAATAACAATCCAACACCTCTAACAGCTAAAGGATAAAGGAACACATTGGCTTTTAAGTCCAATATAAAATTCTTGATAGCTCATCATGCTGAGAGAAATAGCATGGCTAGCCCAACTCAAACGGTAGTTGGTAGAGCCAAATCAAATCCATTAATAGCTAAGATTTGCTAAAAATCTTAAGGGACCTGATCCCTCCAATCCCACCAAAATCCCTAACCAATTTCCTTTCATGAAATGGTAGGACCACGAAAAGCTGCATTCATTTTCCTAACGAAATGATTATAGATCAAACATATCATGTTAACATTAAACCTCTGACTGTAAGACTGCAATATATCCCCAACATGTATAACTTCTACTTGTCAATTTTGTTCAGTAGAATGACAGGTCCACCAAACTGGTCAAATCGCTAGACAAATCCCGGTCAAGTTAACATCACACCTCTGACCAAACTTGTTCAAATCGCAAGACAAATCATTGTTAATTAATACCAACTTCTGACAGTAATTCCTTTTCAGTACTTACCCCTCTAGCACTCATCTCACTGTTAAGTTAACATTACACCTATAACAATTATCTCCTCAATTTTCTCAGTGAAAATGAGATCTTTCAGTGCTAAGTTAACATTACACCTCTAGCACACATTCATGTTATGTTAACATCACACCTCTAACAGTTATGTCCTCGATTTTCTCAGTGAAAATGAGATTTTTTAGTACTAAGTTAACATTACACCTCTAGCACACATTCCTGTTATGTTAACATCATAGCTCTAACAGTTTCTCCTCTCGATTTTCTTAGTGAAAACAAGATCTTTCAATGCTAAGTTAACATTACATCTCTAGCACACATTTCTTTTATGTTAACATCACACCTCTAACAGTTATCTCATTGATTTTATCAGTGAAAACGAGATCTTTTAGTGCTAAGTTAACATTACATCCTTAACACACATTCTTGTTATGTTAATATCACACCTCTAATAGTTATCTCCTCAATTTTCTCAGTGAAAATGAGACTTTTTAGTGCTAAGTTAATCGTTACCTCTAGCACGCAAAATAAGTCCCTGTTAAGTTAACATCACACATCTGACAATAACTTCCTCTCCTAATCAGCTTCCCCAGTGAAGTTGTCCAAATTTCAATTGCTAAGTTAAACATTACCTCTAACAATCAAAAATAGACTTGCTGATTGAGATCTGACTTCTGCAAACTGTTTAACAGTATACTGGCAAAAAAAAGTCAATAACTCAACAGGTTCAACAGTACACTAATAAGCAAGTCAAAGCTTATAAAGTTTCAGACTGTGCTTCTGGATACTTACGATGATCTTTCCTAGAGACATCAAGCAGTTCAATAGTACACTCATGAAGACCAGAATATAGACAAGATCAAGCTTAGGGCATTTCAAAAGATTGCCAATCCAATCACAAAAGCCCAAGGCAACATCAAGTTCAAAGTATTTCGAATCCATCCCAGACAACTGCAGAGTTTTGAAAACTTTAAAAGGGGTTCTGTAGGCTTTCTAAAATTACTAAAGACTAAGCCTCAGATGCGGGCTTCATGTCAAATGTGAGAGTCGCATTTAAACCAAATACGGACATCACATCCTTTGTCAAGCGCAAAAGTCATGTTTCAACCCTAAACGCGGACCTAGGGCCTCATGTCGACACGAAGGTCGCCGTTTCAACTTACACGCAGATGTCGCACCTCGATAAACGCGACGCGAGGGTCGCGTGAGCCAAATGCGATGGTCGTGATGCTCTTCAATATGCAGACCTCAGGGTAGTGTTTCAACATCAAAATGAAGGTACACGTCCAACGACCAGGTCCGCATCTAACGAGACCCGCGTTTCTGATGTAACAGACAGCAGTTACTTGGTCAATTAATACCTACTTTCTCTCCACATAATGGGACATAAATCTCCATTATAGAGAGATTTAAGGGGGTAGCTATCCCCTTGAAAAATCTTATCAATAGCTATGAAAGCTAGGGGCTAAAGGAGGCAGAACTTAAGAAGCAAAAGGCTAGAGAAGGCGAATCCCTAAAAGGCACACTTAATACTTGAAGCTGGATAATCACAAAAAGTTGAAAACTAAGCACAAGGCTGCTAGACACACACTGTACTGGAGGAGAAAACTCTACAAACTTGCTGAGTTCATGTTGAGTTTCTAATCCTTTTGAGATTTTAGCCATTGATTAAGTTTTCTTATCTGACCAGTGCGCTTTCAATGAAAGCAAAAAGAAGATTCATAGACAAGCTTCCAGCTCGGCTCGTCAACGGAGAACAAGAATCTGTCTCCATTGGTACGTCAAGAACCCAGCCTTAAACAAAGGGGGGATTCAATCATTCTTCCCTCTTTTGTAGAGATTTTGATCCGTTGTAATTTTCTTTGCAATCAATAAGAATTTTTACACGTTTAATTTTCCAAGGAACAGCGTGTGTGTGCGTGCGTGTGCGCGTGCGTGTATTATATGTGTGTTGTATGTGTGTGTGTGTGTGTGTGTGTGTGTGTATTCTTGGAGGAAGGGCTATGTAGAGGGAGGAAGGAGTATGTATATGTGAATATATGTGGCATGCACAAACAAATTTTGTACATGTTTTGTAGAGGTAGGGACCGGAGGGGGAAGATAGGGGCACTATATGCATATATATTGGAGGAAGGTAGTGGGGGGGAAGAGGAAGAATATGAGCATACATGCACTGTATGTTATATGTGTTGTATTCGTGAGATATATGTGTATAAATGCAATGAAATAAAAAGTATTCTATCATGATTCAATAAGATAGTAAGATAATAGAACGACTACTTGATATGTCGCAAGCTCCTATGTGCAAAATATAAAGATGAATTTGGATAAATATATATATTTATATCCGGTGACATACGAAATATATTATAAGAGAAAAAATGAATAGCAAAATAAATTAAACTTTGTTGATTGATGAATCGTATCACTTGAATACCTATTTTGTCAACTTTGTCTTTATGTATCATCGAGCAATGGAGGAAGAGTTATGGAGGAAGTATGTATATGTGAATATATGTAGCATACGCGCACAAATTATTGTACATATTTTATGGAAGGAGGGACTGGAGGGGAAGATGAGGGCATTATGTGTGTGTGTGCGCGCGCGCGCAGGCGCGTGTGTATTGGAGGAAGGTAGTGTGGGGAGAACATGAGGAATATATGCATGTGTGCATTGTATATCATATGTGTTGTGTGCGTGAGACATATGTGTATAAATGCAATGAGATGAAAAGTATTCTATTATGAATTCATTGAGATAGTAAGATAATGGAACGACTACTTGATATGTAGTGAGCTCCTATGTGCAAAGTATTAAGATGAACTTGATATATATATATTATATATATATATATATATATATATATATATATATATATATATATATAATATTATGATAAATACAAGATATTATTATAAGAGAATAATAAAATGAATTAAAAATAAATTGAACTTTCCCAGTTGATGAATCATCTCACTTGAATACCAATTTTGTTCGCTTTCTTTATTGTTTCATCGAGCTCAGTTTTATTTTGTCCATCTATATTCATGTTTATTAACTGATGCATAACTCATGTTTCATGTTGTGATATATATACTACTACTTGAACTCTATGTTTGATTCTGATTACCGAGCTCACCCTATAAATTAACAATATTTTCAGGTAATGATAAGGCAAAGCCCGGCTTAAAGCTGCTTGGACGGCTCTTTTGGAAATTACATGGAGAAATTCAACTCATGAAATTTACTTATTGTATGTCACACATGAATAGTTTCATGCTTGTACATAAAAATCATACTTGATATGTATGCTATGTAGTATGTGTAAAACTTATAAGCTAGATAATTTGATCTTTGCATATGTATGATTGTATATGTTATATTAAGTTGATGTTGGAGATGGTTATTATGTTTGGATTGAGGATGCCGAGAGCGCTAGTCTCGAGCTTAAATTTATTATGATTGTTGATAGCCGAGACTATGATCTCGAGGATGTTGTAAGTAGGCCAGTTGTGACCGAAATTTTATATTTGTGATGTATATCACTGTAATAATTATAGATGAGATGTTGCCAAATTTAGGAGAAAATTGGATATTATCATGTAGATCGAGGATCAAAGAAACTGGGACCATTACAAAATCTTACTCAAATTGTAAAGAAGATTTAAAAATACTTTTATTGTTCATAGTGAATAGTACCGCCTCGCTATTGTTCGCGTGAACAGTAAACCCTTTGTTAATAGATATGAAATCAGATTATGATTGAAAAAGAGTAAAAAAAAGAAGAAGAAGAAACAAAGGAAACAAAAAAAGGAGAAAAGGAGAAGATATCAACGATAATCTTTTGATGGCAAACGGAGATGTTGACGACGAAGATTACAAAGGATTAAGAACCTTAGGGCTCCGATACCATATTAAACTACCAAAAAATCTACAGATTTACTGATATTGAGAAGAGTTACAAAAATACAATTATATAAAGTCATGAGTGATCCCCTTTTTATATAGACCCATGCAAGACCAAATCTTATTCAAACTATGAGTCATAATACTATAGGGATTTCGTTTCAGCCACCACCTATATCTGACCGTAATTAAGAAAAAACTCACTTATAAAATTTAATTCGCGTCAGTCATCTCATTTTTTAAAGAAAGGGTGTGCCCCCACGTGTCAAGCGCAGACGCGCTACTAAGAATCACACGTCAATGTGTCGAGCACAAAAGCACTTTTGAGCAGGCTTTAGAGTGGTAAAAAAGACTTAAATGCTTCTCGCAGTATTAAGCTGAGGACTGCGATCATGATGGCAGTCCTGAAAGAAATTCCTATTTATCAGTCTTTATTAGGACCACAACTATGATTGCATTTCTCACAAAAATGATCTATTTCTGAGTCACAGTCCTCACAAAAATATTCTATTTCTGAGTTTTTATTAGAGCTGCGATCATGATCACAGTTCTCACAAAAATGCCATATTTCTGAGTCTTTATAGAACTGCGACTATGATTGCAGTTCTCACAAAAATGTCATGTTTCTGAATTTTTATAGGACTGTAATTATGGCAGTCCTCTTTATTATGACTGTGATCATGATCGCAGGCCTCACAAAAATGTCTTATTTTTTAGTCTTTATTACGACTGCGATCATGATCATGGTCCTCACAAAAATGATCTGTTTTTTTAATCTGACTCTCTCTGCTGTGTGAACGATTCGATTCGATCTCATTTATCGTCTCGAGATCGAGATCAATAATCCATGATGCTGAAACCAATCGTGGCGAGATTCACCTGCAATAGGAAGCACGCTTTCTTGAAACCAAGCAGTGAGGGCAGAGCAACATCGAGGATGATGGGGAAGGATAAAAAGGAGGAAATGAAAATAATATAAAGAGGTGGTGGTTGGGAGAAATCAATTTATACTGACATAGATAGCTGTAGCGAATAAAAATAAGGGTGAGTTTTTTCCTAATTATTTTTCCTAATTATGAAAGAAAGTAGGTAGTGGTAGCGAATTTTTTCTGATACTATTAGGTATCTATAAGATTTTAAATCCTATTAAAACTCAATAACTAAATAACTACTAATTAGCTATATCTAACATTACTCTACATATTTTCAAATTTATTTCTTTGCTTTTTGTTCAGATTATTTCTTTTTTTGGTTTTATTTTTATTCTACAGCTATTTTTTTCTTTTTAAAAATTTTTATTTTATTTCTTTCTTATTCTTTCACTTCTTTATTTCTAGATTGTCTTTGTTTTTCTTTTATCTTTGTATTCTGATTTTATCCTATTTTATGATTCTTTTTTTCCTATTTAAATTTTTTTATTCTTTTTATACTTGAAAATTTTCGCTACAATTACCTACTTTACTTCATAATTAGAAAAAAAAACTCAATTTCATAATTATATTCACTACAGCTTCTTCCACGTCAGCATAAATTAATTCATCCCAACAACTACTTCTTTATATATATTTATTTTTTTCCCCTTCCCCGTCCCCCCAACGTTGCTCCCCCTAACCCTGACCCTGATGCAGAGTAATTCGCAGGTCGACCTATGTGGTTAGGTTACCATAGGAAAGAGTAGAGAGCCCTTCCCGGTTGTCTCAGGTGGCGGAGCCCCGAACAAATTTTTTTTGATATCGACCTTTTACTGATCTCTTACTCATGATAAATTTTGTTTGTATTTGTGATCGATGTGGTATTTAGATCCGAAAAAAATTGGAAATTATTCGATAACGGTGAATGGAGGTCAATGATGATGATGATGATGATGATGCTAATATAAAGACTGCGACTCGTGATCGCAGTCTTATGTGAGGACTGCGACTATGATCACAGCCTTTTTATTAATTGAAAATTAGGGCATTTTGTAAGGACTGCGATCATTGTCGTGGTCTTAATATAGGCTGAAAATTTGTGTTTTAATAGACTACGATCATGATCGCAGTCATTATAAAGACTAAAAAAAATAAGGTATTTTGTAAGTATTATGATCATGATCACAGTCCTGTAAAGACTTAGAAACATATCCTAATAATGAGGACTGTGATCCTATAGAGACTACAAAATAAGACATTTTTGTGAGGACTGCGACTGCGATCGTGGTCGCAGTCCTTTAAAGACTCAGAAATAGGGCATTTCTGTGAGGTTTTTGTGAGGACTGCAATCATGATCGCAGTCCTCAAATATAGGGCATTTACGAGGACTGCGATCATGATCGCAGTCCTCAGAAATAGGTTTATTGTGAGGGCTGCGATCATGCTCACAGTCCTCTACATACCAGTAG